>BLSH010198579.1:23980-35911 GCA_018402905.1 Glandirana rugosa
AGGAGAGAAGACTTTAAGGGTGTTAGGAAGAACCACTGAAGTTGTAGGGACAATTATGTTTGTGAGGACGATGAAACTTTGAAGATTGGAGGAGTAAACTGGACTTCGTTACCCATGTCCGAAGATGAGTGAGACTACCTTTGTGGGAACTGGAACGTAGGAGGATGGATACGTGAGGTACGTTGAAGAGGTTGTTAGGAAAAGGAGATAGGCTGGTGGAATAATCAAAGAGAGAGAGGGACAGAAGGTGGTGGAAAGGGAGGTTAGCGGGTTGGCAGTGGGCATCTTTCGAAACGGTGAAGTGGGGCCTTATTCTGTGTGTTGTGAGGGGAGCGAGCTCATCCAGGGTGGATGACAGGGATTTATTATAGATGGACGTGGCTTGGTTGGGGCAGGACAGGGGAGAGATTTTTTCATAAAGGTGGTCGGTAGCAGAATAGAGGAGAGAAGGGGTGAAGTGGCAAAGCTTTCTACGGGTGACGGTTGGGCGATTGGAGGGAAAGGTGGTGGAAGACAGGGAGAGAGAGAAACTAATAAGGTGGTCGGATAGAGGAAAAGGATTGTTGGAGAAGTTGCATGGAGTGCATAGGTAGGAGGATGCAAGGTCAAGGGTGTTTCCATCAGAGTGAGTAGAAGCCTGTACCCATTGCTTCAGGTCAAATGAGGAGGTTAGAAGTTTCAAAGTAGCAGGAGTGTTTGTATTAACAGGGATGTTGAAGTCACCAAGAAGGATTGTGGGAATTTCAGAAGAGAGGAAGTAGGGTAGCCAGGCAGAAAACTCATCAAGGAAAGCTGACAACAGTCCAGGAGGCCGGTGGATCACAGCAATTCTTAGGGAGGTTGGAGAGAATAGACGTATACAGTGGGCTTCAAATGATGAGAGGGAAAGAGAGGAAGGAGAGTGAAGAACCTGGAAGGTGCTCTGTGGGGATAAGAGGAATCCCACTCCGCCTCCCTTGCATCCATTAGGCCTAGGGGAGTGAATCCAGAGAAGGCCGCCGTGGGAGAGGGAAGCAGGAGAAGGAGTGTCATATTCATGGAGCCAGGTTTCGGTGATAGCAAGTAGATGAAAGAAATTAGTGATAAAGAGGTTGTGAACAGCGGTGAGTTTGTTGCAGACAGAACGGGCATTCCAAAGGGCACAGGAGAAGGGGGGTTGGTTTTGGGAAGAAGAGGAATGGAGACTAAATTGCATAGATTGGGACTTAATTATGTTTATTTTATTTTTTTTAACAGCCCTATAGGGATGCTTTGATGAAACATCAGGGGTCTAAACACACACTTTTAAGACAGAGGAAGAGATTGAGGACAGAGATCCCCAATCCTTTCTTTGGAGCTGAAGCTGCAGAAAAAGAATGAACAGGAGGTGCTCTGTACAGAGGCTTTATGTTCATTCACTCACTGAAGCCTAGTAATAACAGATTAATATGCTTCAGTTCTAAATGAACACAAGAGTGATCAGTACCAATCACTCAATGTGTTCATTCGGGAAAGGAAGGGGCTGATAAATATGACATATTTACTGCTCCCCCTCTGTGCCCACAGCAGTTGGCAGCCATGGGGAGGGAGAGGAGGAGAAGCTGGCAGAGCTGTGGGGGGAGGGGGGACACAGGGGGATCAGAGCTATGAAAAATGAGGATTGTGGACAGGGGAAGGATTATCGGAGCAGTGGGGGGAGCAGTCTCTGAATACGATCCCCCTGTGGCTCCCCCTACAGCAGCAGGCAGGAAGAAGAGAAGGAGAAGCCATCTGCACTGCGGGGGAGATGATGGGGGCTCTGAGCTGTGGTCAGCAGCTTTTTGAACTGCCTGCACCATAAAGCTGCCCAGGCCCCATACAGGAGGGCCAGTTCTACCCCCTGAGGCCCTGAACATGCTGAACAGCAAAATGCATCACAGTGCTGCTAACAGTCACACCCTCTGATTGGTTGCTCCGGGTCTCACACTCTGCACTACTGTGCTTAATAAGAAGAGATGTATTATGGGGAAAAAAGAACACGGTGCTAATTTGTTACTTTATCTTTATCTGAAAGCCTACAAGGAAAGTTGGGGACCCAAACACTGTATATGACGTGTCTGCCTGCAGGTCACAAAAATATCACATTGCCATATCATATGGCTTGGGAACACAAGTATGTGACATTCTCTAGGATTCCCAAAATATGCCCCAGTCTCTGGGGGCCCAAATATGTCACATTCTGTGGAAGCCTGAAAAATTGAACATTGCCTGGGGGGCCCAAACATTTTTAATGGTCTGGTGACAGGGCCAAGCCAAAGAGTTGCAGAAGAGGCGGCCAACTTGGGTGCTTTAGCAAGATGGGGGCACAAAAATGGCAGAACCTACAACCTATACTGCTATAGTTCACAGCTCATGGGGGTAGGACATATTGAATATTTTCCTTGGGTGTTAAAGGAGTCTGTCTGGGGCCCCAAGTGTGTCTCAATACCTAGGAATCCTATATGAGGCCTTCTTCTTTTTTTGAGACCCAAGTATGTCACATTGTTTGCGACCACAAATGGTCTTACAGAGACTCAGTCACTTGTCCACTCAGGGCCCATTCCTTTGTATTCCCCATTATTGCTCTCCTCTGCTGCTCCATCCCCCCTTCCCCCGTAGGCTTCATGTTGTATTATGTCAAAGCTTACACAGAATTGGGGATGTTGCCCTTCCCTCATGTGACAGTATTCAAGCCTGGTGATTGGTTGCTTAGGCCTGAGCATTGTATGCTGGGAGAAGATCACATGATTCCTCATACCCGGGAAATTGGGAACCTAGCAAGGGCTTTGATGGAGCAACAACATATTGGGGGACAGTAAAGGAGAATATATAGGGGGTTTGAAGGATTTTCAAGAGAACCTCCCACTTTGCCGTGAAAGGACAAAGTGGGTGGGGTCTCTTTATCCCGCCTCTGGGCTGGCCATAGGTTGATCGGTCAGTATGGCTATGTTCAGTGGTAAGAGGTGATGGGGTGCACTGATCTGGGGGTGCAGTGTTTACCTGGAGAGATGTAGTTACTGTTATTTATAGACTGCAATATAACAGTGTACACTTCTCCGGCTCTGAGTGTGGATGTACATGGAGACTCTATAGGGGGTACGGCTGCTGCATTACTTACAGAAGGGGGCGGGGCATTATTTCCTATGGCTCCTCCCAGTACAGGATCATTATGTATAGTGAGATGGGACATTGTATAGAGTGCTGGGCCTGAGACAGAGCGCAGAGTGTAACAAGACTTATGGGAGGCACAGATGGAGGTGTACTGGCCCTTTAAGACCAAATCTATCTATCTATCTATCTATCTATCTATCTATCTATCTATCTATCTATAATATACAATTGTGTTCATAAGTTTACACACCCTGGCAGAATTTATGATTTCTTGGCCATTTTTCAGAGAAATGAATGAGAACACAAACTATTTTTTTTCACTCATAGACGGTGTTTGGCTGCAGCCATTTATTATCAATCAACTGTGTTTACTCTTTTTAAATCATAATGACAGCAGAAACTACCCAACTGACCCTGATCAAAAGTTTACATACCCCAGTTCTTAATACCGTGTATTGCCCCCTTTAACATCAATGACAGCTTGAAGTCTTTTGTGGTATTTGTGGATGAGGCTCTTTATCTTCTCAGATGGTAAAGCTGCCCATTCCTCTGGGCAAAAAGCCTCCAGTTCCTGGAAATTCTTGGACTGTCTTGCATGAACTGCATGTTTGAGATCCCCCCAGAGTGGCTCAATGATATTGAGGTCAGGAGACTGAGATGGCCACTCCAGAACCTTCACTTTATTCTACTGTAGCCAATGACAGGTCAGCTTTGCCTTGTGTTTTGGATCATTGTCATGTTGGAATGTCCAAGTGCGTCCCATGCGCAGCTTCCTGGCTGATGAATGCAAATGTTCCTCCAGTATTTTTTGATAACTGCATTCATCTTGCCATCAATTTTGACCAAATTTCCTGTGACTTTGTAGCTCACACATCCCCAAAACATCAGCGATCCACCTCCGTGTTTCACAGGCCTTGTTGACTCCTCTCCAAAATGTAGCGTTTATGGTTGTGGCCAAAAAGCTCAATTTTGGTCTCATCAATCCAAATGACTTGGTGACAGAAGGTTTGAGGCTTGTCTCTGTGCTGTTTGGCGTATTGTAAGCGGGATACTTTGTGGCATTTGTGTAGTAATGGCTTTCTTCTGGCGACTCAACCATGCAGCCCATCTTTCTTCAAGTGCCTCCTTATTGTGCATCTTGAAAAACCACACCACATGTTTTCAGAGAGTCCTGAAGTTATTTGTGGGTTTTTCTTTGCATCCCAAACAATTTTCCTGGCGGTTGTGGCTGAAATTTTAGTTGGTCTACCTGATTGTGGTTTGGTTTCAAAAGAACCCCTCATTTTCCACTTCTTGATTAAAGTTTGAACACTGCTGATTAGTATTCTCAATTCCTTGGATATCTTTTTTTATCCCTTTCCAGTTTTATACAGTTCAACTACCTTTCCCACAGATCCTTTGACAATTCTTTTGCTTTCCCCATGACTCAGAATCCAGAAATGTCAGTGCACACTGGATGAAAGATGCAAGGGTCTGTCAGGAGTCCAGAAACTCATTGACCTTTTATACACACACTCTAATTACAAGCAAACAGATCACAGGTGAGGATGGTTACCTTTAACCACTTCCCGACCGCCGTATGCAAAATGACGGCCGGGAAGTGGCTTAGTTATCCTGACTGGACATCATATGACGTCCTCAGGATAACAAGCCGCCGCTCGCCCGGGGGGGCGCGCATCGCGGCGATCGGTGGTGTGGGAGGTCAGTCTGACCTCCCGCAATACCGATCTCGGTAAAGCGCTTCGATCTGAAGCACTTTACCATGTTACCAGCCGTGACCAATCACAGCTGGTCACAGTGTAACACAGGCTGGTCTGCAGACCTGAGGAGTGGAGAGCTGATCGGCTGCTCTCCTGACAGGGAGGGTTTGTGCTGATGATTTATCAGCACAGCCCTCCCTCGGATTACCACCCTAGACCACCAGGGAGCCTGCCCAGGGACCACCAGGGATGTGCCCACCCAGGACCACCAGGGAGCCGACCAGGGACCACCAGGGAGCCAATCTGGACCACCAGGGAGACCCCCCTGGACCACCAGGTAAGAGACATAGTGCCCAATGTGGGTGGCACTCAGTGCCACCTTCAGATGCCACCCTAGACCACCAGGGAATGAGCCCCTATCAGTATATATGCCCACCAGTGCCCCTATCAGTGCTTACCAGTGCCCCTATCAATGCACACCAGTGCCACATATCAGTGCCCACCATTGCCACCTATTAGTGCCCACCTATCAGTGCCCATCAGTGCCACCTATCAGTGCCCAGTGCCGCCTATGAGTGCCAATCAGTGCTGTCTATGAGTGCCCATCAGTGCCGCTTAGCAGTGTCCATCAGTGCTGTATATCAGTGCCACCTATCAGTAACCATCAGTGCTGCTTATCAGTGCCGCCTAACAGTGTTCATCATTGCTGCATATAAGTGCCTCATCATCAGTGCCACCTCATCAGTGCCGCCTCATGAGTGCCAATCAGTACTGCCACATCAGTGCCCGTCAGTGTAGCCTCATCAGTGCCCACCAGTGATGGAGAAAATTTACTTATTTACAAAGTTTTGTGACAAAAATAGAGAATTTTTTTTTTTTCAAAATTTTCGGTCTTTTTTTATTCGTAGCGCAAAAAATAAAAACCGCAGGGGTGATCAAATACCACCAAAAGAAAGCTCTATTTGTGGGAACAAAATGATAAAAAAATCTGTTTGGGTACAACATCGCACGACCGCGCAATTGTCATTCAAAGCGCAACAGCACTGAAAAGTGAAAATTGGTCTGGAAGTAAAGTGTTCTAAGTGCCTGGTATTGAAGTGGTTAATAGCCATTCAACCCCCTTTGTGTCAGCTTGTGTGCATGTTATCAGGCCAAAATCAACAGGGTATGTAAACTTTTGATCAGGGTCATTTGGGTAGTTTCTGTTGTCATTATGATTTATAATAAAATGGCTTCAGCCAAACACTAACCATGAGTGAAAGAAATGTTTTTGTGTTCTCATTCATATTCTCTGAAAAATGGCCAAGAAATCATAAATTCTGCCAGGGTATGTAAACTTATGAGCACAACTGTAAGATTACAATATGCAGTAGAAATAAGAATATAATCAGTTTGAAGATTGTGTCATTCTTTTTCATCATATATCACTGTCATCATGTATGATTGATAAGTGTATCTACATTATTATATCATGTATTATACAGTATCTCACAAAAGTAAGTACACCCCATCACATTTTTGTAAATATTTTGTTATATCTTTTCATGTGACAACACTGAAGAAATGACACTTTGCTACAATGTAAAGTAGTGAGTGTACAGCTTGTATAACTGTAAATTTGCTGTCCCCTCAAAATAACTCAACACACAGCCATTAATGTCTAAACCACTGGAAACAAAAGTGAAAATGTCCAAATTGGGCCCAATTAGCCATTTTCCCTCCCCGATGTCATGTGACTTATTAGTGGTACAAGGTCTCAGGTGTGAATGGGGAGCAGGTGTGTTAAATTTGGTGTTATAGCTCTCACTCTCTCATACTGGTCACTGGAAGTTCAACATGGCACCTCATGGCAAAGAACTCTCTGAGGATTGGAAAAAAAGAATTGTTGCTCCACATAAAGATGGCCTAGGCTATAAGAAGATTGCCAAGACCCTGAAACTGAGCTGCAGCATGGTGGCCAAGACCATGCAGCAGTATAACAGGACAGGTTCTACTCAGAACAGCGCCTAGCCATGGTTGACCAAAGAAGTTGAGTGCACTGCTCAGTGTCATATCCAGAGATTGTTTTTGGGAAATAGACATTTACGTGCTGCCAGCATTGCTGCAGAGGTTGAAGGGGTGGGGGGGGTCAGCCTGTCAGTGGTCAGACCATACGCCGCACACTGCATCTAATTGGTCTGCATAGCTGTCATCCCAGAACAAAGCCTCATCTAAGAATGATGCACAAGAAAGCCCACAGTTTGCTGAAGACAAGCAGACTAAGGACATGGATTACTGGATCCAAGTCATGTGGTCTGATGAGACCCAGATAAAATGATTTGGTTTAGATGGTGCCAAGCGTGTGTGGCGGCAACCAGGTGAGGAGTACAAAGACAAGTGTGTCTTGCCTACAGTCAAGCATGGTGGTGGGAGTATCATGGTCTGGGGCTGCATGAGTGCTGCCAGCACTGGGGAGCTACAGTTCATTGAGGGAACCATGAATGCCAACATGGACTGTGACATATTGAAGCAGAGCATGATCCCCTCCCTTTGGAGACTGGGCCACAGGGCAGTATTGCAACATGATAACGACCCCAAACACACCTCTAAGGTGACCACTGCCTTGCTAAAGAAGCTGAGGGTAAAGGTGATGGACTGGCCAAGCATGTCTCCAGACCTAAACCCTATTGGGCATCTGTGGGGCATCCTCAAACGGAAGGTGTTGTTGTCATGGAGGAGAGGAAGAGGACTCCAGTGGCAACCTGTGAAACTCTGGTGAACTCCATGCCCAAGAGGGTTAAGGCAGTGCTGGAAAATAATGGTGGGCACACAAAATATTGACACTTTGGGCCCAATTTGGACATTTTCACTTAGGGGTGTACTCACTTTTGTTGCCAGTGGTTTAGACATTAATGGCTGTGTGTTGAGTTATTTTGAGGGGGCAGCAAATTTACACTGTTATAAAAGCTGTACACTCACTACTTTACATTGTAGCAAAGTGTCATTTCTTCAGTGTTGTCACATGAAAAGATAGAATAAAATATTTACACAAATGTGAGGGGTGTACTGACTTTTGGGTATCACTTTTATAATGGATCCTAATATAATGTGTCCCCATAGAATAGATCATCAATAGAATTCTATTGGATCAATTTTATAATAGATCATAATATAATGTATCATTGTGATGGTGTATCTTATAATCACTGGATGTGTCCTGGTGATGGGAGGAGAATTAGGAAAGGAGATGTTAATGTGAATAAAATTTTTCTGTATTGTACATGTGAAGTGTTGGTGATATAACACAGAAATCATGAAATGGAGATGTATTGATGAATGCTGTATGATTTCTGTGGTAGTGATCAGTGTGGGGGTGTCAGTGAGTGGGGGTGCAGGTGTCTGATGATGGATCAGTGTGGGGGCGTTGGGGTGTCAGTGAGTGGGGTGTGCAGGTGGCTGTGCTGATAGATCATTTTGGGGAGGCTGACTGGTGTCTCCCTATAAATATGTGTCCTGGTAAAAGCTGCCTACATTCTGTGCATGGAGTCTGTACAATATTTCTGGATTTTGTCCTGGAAATAATAAACTCTACTTTTAATTCACAATAAAACCCGCCTCATCTCTTCCATTTAAATTGCAGCCCAATCAAGCGGATCACATACTCCAGCCACTGTACTATACATCTGACTATTGCCTTTGAAATACCAGACTTGTCTCTGCAATGTGGAAGTTCTGTTCTCACTACACGTTTCCCTGTGTGTAAATGAACATGCATCTAAACCCTCCTATACTGCAAAAAGCCAGACTGAGTGTAATCCTGAAGCTTTATTAACACAACAGGGTGGGTGAAACTATGAGGAAAACAGATGAGTAAATATACTGTAGTCAGTATATGAAATATACAGAAAATACAATGAATAAGCTAGGCTGTTGATGGCGATAAATAATTCTCACCATTGGGGCTGCTTTTAGGTAATGCAAATGGATGCAAGTTTTAGTCCAAGATGTGCTCTGATAGCTGGTTCCTTCTCTCCAGTCTCTAACATGGAGTCTGAGCTCCCAGGATGCACCTGTTTCCTTTTCTTAGACTGAAGGATTATGGGAACTTTTATTAAAGCTGAACAGTTTTCTGCAAAACAATAAACGTATAACTGGCTCCATCTAGTGGCTAAATGTAATATTGCAGGGAAAACAACTTCATTAATATCCCTGCTGAAGGCAGAACACTCCCCGTCTGGTATCAACAGATACCACTATTTTGGTGCTCAGAATAACACAACAAGACCAGATCAGACACTGGTTTGAGGAACAACTTTGCGTCCTTGTTCCCGCAAGCTTTCTTACTCTCTCAGTGTGGGGGTGTCGGGGTGTCCATGAGTGGGGTGTGCTGGTGGCTGTGCTGATGGTCATTTTGGGGGGGGCTGACTGATATCTCCCTATAAATCTGTGTCCTGGTAAAAGCTGCCTACATTCTGTGCATGGAGTCTGTACAATGTTTCTGGATTTTGTCCTGGAAATAATACACTCTACTTTTCATTCACAATAAAACCCGCCTCATCTCTCCCTTTTAAATTGCAGCCCAATCAAGTGGATCACATACTCCAGCCACTGTACTGTACTATACATCTGACTATTGCTTTTGAAATACCAGACTTGTCTCTGCAATGTGGGTGTTCTGTTCTCGCTACACATTTCCCTGTGTGTAACTCAACATGCATCTAAACCCTCCTATACTGCAATAAGCCAGACTAAGTTTAGTCCAACATGTGCTCTGATAGCTGGTTCCTTCTCTCCAGTCTCTAAGATAGAGTCTGAGCGCCCAGGATGCACCTGTTTCCTTTTCTTAGACTGAATGATTATGGGAACTTTTATTAAAGCTGAACAGTTTTCTGCAAAACAGTAAACGTATTATCGGCTCCATCTGGTGGCTGAATTTAATATTGCAGGGAAAACAACTTAATAAATATCCCTGCTGAAGGCAGAACACTCCCTGTCTGGTATCAACAGATACCACTATTTTGGTGCTCAGAATAACACAAGACCAGATCAGACACTGGTGTAAGGAACAACTTTGCGTCCTTGTTCCTGCAAGCTTTCTTACTCTCTCAGTGTGGGGATGTCGGGGTGTCCATGAGTGGGAGGGGTGGTGGCTGTGCTGATGGTCATTTTGGGAGGGCTGACTGATGTCTCCCTATAAATCTGTGTCCTGGTAAAAGCTGCCTACATTCTGTGCATGGAGTCTGTATGATGTTTCTGGATTTTGTCCTGGAAATAATGCACTCTACTTTTCATTCACAATAAAACCCGCCTCATCTCTCCCTTTTAAATTGCAGCCCAATCAAGTGGATCACATACTCCAGCCACTGTACTATACATCTGACTATTGCTTTTGAAATACCAGACTTGTCTCTACAATGTGGGTGTTCTGTTCTCGCTACACGTTTCCCTGTGTGTAACTCAACATGCATCTAAACCCTCCTATACTGCAATAAGCCAGACTGAGTTTAGTCCAACATGTGCTCTGATAGCTGGTTCCTTCTCTCCAGTCTCTAAGATAGAGTCTGAGCGCCCAGGATGCACCTGTTTCCTTTTCTTAGACTGAAGGATTATGGGAACTTTTATTAAGGCTGAAAGGAAAAGAAAAATATTGCGCTATCCCAAACTATACAACGAATAGATTATAGTGAGTGATCAAACAAAGCCGCTAACACAACAACAATCCCAAATTGCTCATGTAACCTTATAACGTATAAAGTGTAGCGCTAAGGGGCATAAAAATAACAAAAATTAAATAATCACCCAGTCATTCTCAATACTGTGAACATATAGAAATTGTGAGCAATACAAAACATTCATATACAAAAATATATTGTGGAATTTATAGAATTAGGAAAGTTCATATATATGCAATATCCTTCACCCTTCCGGGCACCAGAAAGTGTGGCTGTTACTCCCAACAGGTGGTGATACACCAACATGCACTGCGCACTTCCACCATATATGTAAAAATACTCTTACCAGAGATAAGAGAAATGTGCGCATAAAGGCTGATCTTATGGGGACCATCCAATAGGCCTCAATGTGTCATTCTCCATACTTCCAGATCCAACGCTTCTTAAAACTTAAGGGTCCACAACCGGATCCCGGGGGACAATTTCAACCAAATAGCAGCGGTCCAGTGACGAATCTGTTTTCTTTTCAATACGCCAAAATAGATTTCATCCTCATTTACATCCACATAGCCTGGGGCTCATTGAAGTCCCATATGGACACCTTGCCTGCTCAGCACAAGGGCAGCTGCATTGCAAGGAGTGGGCAAAGGCAATATGGGCACCGGTAGAGGCGAACAGTTAACAGTTATTAACCACTTAACAACCGCTCTATAGACAATTGACGTCTACAGAGCGGTTGCTTAATTCTGGGAGGACGTCTATTGACGTCCTCCCAGAATCGCGCTTCCCGCGCGCCCCCTGGGGCGCGCACACGGGAACATCCGTGACCGTCGGGTCCGGGGGACCCGACTGATCACGGATCGCGGTGAATGGCCGCTGTGAGCGGCCTTTCACCACGTGATCGCGCCGTCAAATGACAGCGTGATCACATGTAAACAAGCCGGCGGAAGCGTCGGCTTCTCTCTCCTCTCCGCACCGATCGGTGCAGTGTGAGAGGAGAGAGGGGGGAGAGAGGTGGTGCTGCAGCGCTGTGGGCGATGTGCAATGCCCACAGCACTGCCTAGTGAGAAAATACTCCCCCCATCAACCACTTACAACCCACCTACCACCCCCCAGCCACCATCAGCCACCCACCCAGCCATCATCAGCCAATCCATCCTCACCCACCCACCCATCCATCCATGCTCACCCATCCACCCATCCATGCTCACCCATCCAGCCATGCAGGCTCATCCACCCAGCCGTGCTCATCCATCCATCCATCCATGCTCACCTACTCAGCCGTGCCGAACCATCCATCCATCTGTGCTCCCCCATCCATCCACCCATCCATCCATGCTCACCCATCCATCCATGCTCACCCATCCATCCATCCATGCTCACCCATCCATCCATCCATGCTCACCCAGCCATCCATCCATGCTCACCCAGCCATCTATCTGTGCTCACACACCCAGCCGTGCTCACCCATC
>BLSH010198579.1:55937-66322 GCA_018402905.1 Glandirana rugosa
GTCGGTAGGTGTAGGATTAACATAACATACAGACACACAAAGTGACTAATACACATGAAACAAAAGAAGAGTATCAAAGTGGGGTGGTACAAAACAATTATTTCGAAGTCTTACTTTAAGTCAGACCGAATAACGTCTTATCCTCCCAAATCGACGTACATCTCGATGTGTGTCCTCTTGCGTATCGTTCGTGTCTTGACACTTTGTTACCGACCATTTTACCCGACGGTCACTTTGTCGCCGATGAGTTGTTCGCCCTGTGTTTTACTGATGTGTCTCAGGACGATGTGACAGTCGCGTCGATGAACGTATGCCGTTGGTCCCGGCCGGGATGGTACAGGGAGGGAGGGAGCCTCGGGTCCTCGAACAGTCTGCCCGGTTGCCGCCCCTCTTAAAGTGCCGCCTGGGACATTGGTCCCACCGGGTCCCATGGTAGGGCCGGCCCTGGTTGCCGTATGCAAGTAGCTGCGCTGACAGTGTAGCAGGACTCTGTGTAGTCATTTTGTGTCCCGCTTGTTGAGTAGCCGCTGTTTCACTGGCAGCCCATTTTACCAGCCATTGTTTCACAGTTCTGTGCTTGCTATGCGTTCTCCTGTGTGTAGCTCTACATGCAGCTAAACCCTCCTATTCTGCAATAAGCCAGACTGAATTTCATTCTGAAGCTTTATTAACAAAACATGGTGGGGTGAAACTATGAGAAGAAAACAAAGTACACATAATCAGTGAAACACACAGACATACAATACAATTAGGATGTGGATGGCTGTAAAAATTCCTACCAGCGTTTCTTCGATCAAAGGGCACAGAGGAATACAAGTATCAGTCACATGTGCTCTGCTAGCCGGTTTCTTCTCTCTCGGTCCCTAAAATGGAGTCTGAGTTCCCATAACGCACCCTGCTTCCTTTTCTTTGACTGAAGAATGATGGGAACTTTACAGTTTCTAGTTTCTGCAAAAAATTAGAAAATTGAGTACTGTCCGTGATACTTTTTTTATTTGCACTAACATACAATTTTTCAGGACAAGGTTTCGGGGTATCTCCCCTTCTTCAAGGTCCAAGGGTTCTTAAAAAAGAAGAGAAAAAAAAAAGAGAAAAAAAACTCTGAGGGAAAGGAGAAAAAGAGGAAAAATAAACGAATACAAAGCAATGTATAAGGCAAATGGTAATGAAAATAGCTGCAGAGATAGTGAGATAAGACAGGCAGAGATATAGACTGGGGAGGGGAGAGGGGGTGACAGTCACAGAGGGGGTTGTAAAACTTCAGAATAACGAGTGAGAAAACCGATATCTAAGTTTAAACCGTTATTTTTTATGTCAAAAAGAAGAATCATTCTTAGTTCAAACATTTCCTTTCCTGGGTAGTTCTGAAATTCCCTTTAAGAACGAAAACCTTGAGGTTTTCAATAATAGTGTGGTTCGGTTGTGAAGAATGATGTCCCACAGGTGTGCAGAAATCATCTTCTTTATGTTCCTTGATGGAATGTCTGTGTAAATTCATCTTTGCCATTTCTGTCCTGTTTCCCCAACATAAGATCCTTTGTTGCACCTATTGCATTGAATGAGATATACCACATTACTAGAGGTACAGCTGTATCATCCCATGATATTGAAGGTCCCATTTGTGTGTGTGACACTCTTGGATGGATTGATCTGGTTGCACAGTTTGCAACGTTTATTTATTGCAGGGTTTGCTTCCATTATTAATGACTTCATAATCAGTGTGAAGTTTCCTGCTCATTAGTTTTTGTCTGAGGTTGGGTGGTTGTCTGAAAGCCAATATTGGGGGTTGTTGGAAAATTTCTTTCAGAGTTTCATCTTCTGTTATAATGGGTTGTAAATCTTTGATTATCTTTTTTATCCCTTCTAGTGCTGGGTTGTATGTAGTGACTAGAGGGACGCGATTATTTGTTTTTTTCTCTTTGTATTGGAGGAGATTTTCTCTTCGGGTTTTCAAGGCTGTGTTGATGCCGTTGTTGATGGTTTTGTCTTTGTATCCTTTCTCATGGAAGGAGTCTGCCAGTGTTCTGAGATGTTTATCTCTGTCCTCTAGGTCTGAACATATTCAGTGGTATCTGATGGCCTGGCTGTGTATGATGGCCCGTTTAGTGTGTTGGGGGTGAAAACTGGAACTATGGAGATAGCTGCATCGGTCAGTCGGTTTTCTGTATATCGAAATGTGAAGCTTCTCACCCCTGATGTATACTGTAGTGTCTAGGAAATTGACGTGTGTTTGAATAATCCATTTTTAGTTTTACACATGGTTTAAACTTAGATATCGTTTTTCTCACTCATTATTCTAAAGTTTTATGACCCCCCTCTGTGACTGTCACCCCCTCTCCCCTCCCCAGTCTATAGCTCGGCCTGTCTTATCTCACTATCTCTGCAGCTAGCTTCAATACCATTGCATTATACATTGATTTGTATTTGTTTATTTTCCTCTTTTTCCTTTCCCTCAGAGTTTTTTTTTTCTCTTTTTTTTCTTCTTTTTTCTTTTTTCTCTTTTTTTTCTTCTTTTTTCTTTTTTCTCTTCTTTTTTTAACATTTGGCTAAAACTCTTGTCAATCAGTACTGCTTGGACCTTGAAGAAGGGGAGATACCCCAAAAAATTGTATGTTAGTGCGAATAAAAAAAGTATCACGGACAGCACTCCATTTTCTCTGACTGCAAAAAAAAAATGAAAAATTACCAGTAGGTCCATCTTGTGGTCAAATCTGATATTGCAGGCAAACAAGTTAATGAATCCGGCTGAAGGCAGAACACTCCCTTTGAGCCCATTTGCAACATTCCCTTGGCTGATCTTACTTGTAAGGTGGGTCACCCAGGATGCAAGCCTTTGATGACTCGCTAACGGGTGTGGGGACCTTGTTTGGTTTACAAGGGAATGAGAGGAGAGCTTACTCTGAGCAAGTATACCTGGCTGTAATACACTTTTCATAGCTCTCACTTCCTCTGGCCACCACTAGTGTGAGAATCAACTCCAATCTATCTGTCTGACCACACACAGGCAAATACAAATCTTACATACAATCTGGTGCACGCTAAGTCTCAGGGGGAAGTTTATGAAATAGCAGCCACTTCTAGGATTACTCAAGCTACCCTACAAGCTAGAATCCTTGATGGATGGTTCTGCGTTCTGAAGAGACCCGGGTTAAATGGGCCATGAATGGTTCTGGTGGCTGGGTTGGGGATAGAATTTCTGACCCCGGTGCATCAGTCTGAACACAATAAGGCCAATCCCTTGGTTGTTGTGAACAGGCTCCATACAAATGTTTTGTGGATCCCTCAAAAACTCTATGCACACTACACATACAAGCTTTCCATCTCGTGCCACTACACACCTTCCTCATTGTATGTTGCATTTAGAAGGGACACTTCTGAGCCGTGCCCTCTCCACCCATCCAGAGTACTTTTGTCACCTCACTCCCAGTGACAGAATGGGGTCCCACTGTGCACATAGCGTGGACCTCATTATTTAACGTCTTCTGCTCTCTCATACCATGTGGCCAGGTCATGGGTCTCCAAAACTTGAGTTCTGTTCCGGTACTTTTTGGGGAACTGACCACTAGGGAGGAAATCAGAGCACCTACCCCCTGCTACTGGAGAACCTGTCACCAAGCCAGGTACCACGCTTATAAACAGGCTGCTGCTCACTTTCCACCAGTTCTTGGATACTCAAGGTAACTGTTCTTTTCCTCCACCCCTTTTGCCAGGTGAACCCATAGTAGTGAGCTAACTTCTGAACCCCATATGTGCTTTACAGCCCGTTTCTTGAATATGCCAGCAATCACCATGCACCCCTTTGAATGACTTCAGACCAGGCTTAGAACAGCTTAGAAACTTCACTGAAACTTTAATGCCAATAAAGTTCCAACCCAGACTGACTAAGTTGTAGATGCCCAGGCATACCTGAAAAAGGTGAGTCCGGTACTGCTGTCCTCCACAGCTGGTAGAATCCTCCAGAACTTTGATGACTTGAGGGACTACATGTTACAACAGCCATTCTTCAGCAATCCCATGTGCAGGCTTCTTCCCTTTGGGCCCGGCCTACCCCTTTTTATATGTCAACAGGGAAGACAGAATCCAAAAAAACCTTATTAACCAGCACCCCAACATTTGACACCTTCCCATCCTGGGTAGACCAGTTAGGTAAATTACACACAGAATCCTCCCTTGTAGGCACCTGCCTACACATCAATGAGATAGATTTCAAAATCTGCAGTCTTATCTAGTAAGGAGCCCTTCCCTGTTCTTCATAAAGACATGGTGGTTTTTAGTCCCCTTGGCCTCCTTCCTCCTTAAGGCAGTAGAGTGCTCAGTGCCATCCAGCTGCCGTGTATTTCAGCCTTTCATAGACTTTGACAGGCTGCAGGTTGCAGGCCTGGATGCTGCACCTGTGGTTCCTGGGAACACTAATATCCCAGAATTGGACACACATGGGCTAAAACCTAGTGCACAGGGGCCTTAGTGCATTCTTCTCCAAACCCATCTTTATCTCTTTCTTGCTTTCAAAGTTGGGAGGTTTGATTATCTTTACAACAGTGAAAAAACCTCCCTCTTTTATACTCTGATCTCTGTGTCTAATATTACTGATCTGTTTCAGTCTCACCCTGTGTAGGGGAATGGGACCAACCCAAGTGCATTCTTCCCCGGTGTCAGAGAATTTCTTTTCATTTCTCTCGTCTGCTGTCAGCGATGGCGTCTGCTGATCTGAGAGCTGAGCTGGCAGCACAGTGGTGTAGTGGATAGCACTTTCACCTGGCAGCAAAAGGGTCGCTGGTTCAAATCCCCACCATGACACCACCTGCCTGGAGTTTGCATGTTCTCCCTGTGCCTGCGTGGGTTTCCTCCCACATTCCAAAGACATGCTGGTAGGTAAATTAGATCCTCTCTAAAGTGGCCCTAGTATGTGTATAAATGTGAGTTAGGGACCTTAGATTGTAAGCTCCTTGAGGGTAGAGACTGATGTAAATGTACAATGTATATGTAAAGCGCTGCGTAAATTGACAGCGCTATATAAGTACCTGAAATAAAATAAATACATTTTTCCATCTGTCTGAACATTTATACAGATCCTGTAATGCTGAGATGTGGACACAACTTCTGCCGGCTCTGTATTGATCGTGTGCTGGATACACAGGGGGGGTCTGGAGGATATTCCTGTCCTGAATGCAGAGAGAAGTTTCAGGATCGGCCTGCACTGCAGAGGAACATAACACTGCGTAACATAGTGGAGAATTTCCTGTCTGCTCAGCCACATCAGGAGGAGTCCGGGGTCTTCTGTACTCACTGTGTGGACTCTCCTGTACCTGCTGTTAGATCCTGTCTACACTGTGAGGTTTCTCTGTGTGATAAACACCTGAGAGTCCACAAAAAGTCCCCAGAACACATTTTATGTGACCCCACTGTGTCCGTGGAGAGCAGGAAATGCTCCGTCCATAAGAAGATCCTGGAGTATTACTGCACTGAGCATGATAACTGTATCTGTATGTTGTGTGTGATTGGAGAACATAAAGGACATGAGATGGAGTCACTGGATGAGGCTTCTGAGAAGAAGGAGATACTGAGGAACGTTCTGCAGAAACGTCTGACAAAGGTGTCTGTTTATGAAACTGTGATCAGCGGTGATCCCCGTTAATTTTCGGTTTATAAAGCAGAGATAATGGGGAGAGAACGCGTTCCCCACCGATTATCTCTGCACGCGGAGAAGCTGTGATTGACTGACACAGAACCGGCCAGTTTATGAAGCTGCGATCTCCGCACTTCACTGGTGATCTGGGTCACAATTCACCCTCCCCGATTCACCAGCTCAGAGGAGATTGCGTTTTGTATGTAATAGACTTCAATGGAGTCGCACCAAAAACGTCAGTGTTGCATCTTCATGCGCTTTTTGATGCATTTTGTGGTTTGTTTGTTTTTTCATTAAATTCACTGTATACAGCTGGTTGCTAAGGAGCGGCCCAGGAAGCGTCTGCCACATCCCTAACAACCAATGAGTCATCAGCTGTCAGAGGTGTGCTCCGCTGACAGCTGAATGTTAAAAAAAGATTTGCCGGCTGATAATATTTGAGAAAAAAATGGCGTGCCCCCCCCAAAAACCATACCAGACCAAATGGTCTGGTATGGATTTTGAGGGAAAACCCCACACCAAAATAAAAACAAAACAGAGTGGGGTCCCCCCCAGAATCCATACCAGACCCTTATCTGAGTATGCAGCATGGCAGGTCAGGAAAGGGAGGGGACGAGCGAATGCCCCCTCACCTCCAGAACCATAGGCCGTATGCCCTCAACATGGGGGGTGTTTTGAGGCAAAGAGGGCTCTGACCCCCCACCCCCTCCACCCAAAGCACCTTGTCTGCATGTTCATGGGGACAAGGGCCTCTTCCCGACAACCCTGTTTGACATCAATCACTTACTGTGTTCATTTGGGAAAGGAAGGGGCTGATAAATATGACATATTTACTGGTCCCCCTGTGTGCCCGCAGCAGCTGACAGCCAGCGGGAAGGAGAGGAGGAGGAGCTGGCAGAGCTGTGGGGGGAAGGGGGACACAGGGGGAATCAGAGCTGTGAGAAATGGGGATTGTGGACAGGAGAAGGGGGTTATAGGAGTGGGGGGGCAGTCTCTGAAACCAATTGCCCTGTGGCTCCCCTTGCAGCGGCCGGTGGGAAGGAGAGAAGGAGAAGCCATCTGTGCTGTGGGGGAGATGGTGGGGGCTCTGAGCTGTGATCAGCAGCTTTTTGAACTGCCTGCACCATAAAGCTGCCCAGGCCCCATACAGGAGGGCCGGTTCTACCCCCTCTGGGGCCCTGAACACGATGAGCAGCAATATACATCACAGTGCTGCTAACAGTCACACCATCTGATTGGTTGCTCCAGGTCTCACACTCTGCACTACTGTGCTGAATAAGAAGAGAGGTATTAAGGGAAAAAGAGAACACGGGGTTAATCTTTATCTTTCTGAAAGCCTACGAGTGAAGCCAGGGGCCCAAATACTGTATATGACATGATGATGCCCAATTGGGCGAAACGCGTCAGCTGAGGCTTGGGTGCTGATCAGAGTAGTCTTATAATTCGATTTTATATTTTGTATGCCGGCTTTTATGTCCATTTGTACACCTATACTAATAAAAAGATGTTTATGGATTTACGCTATGTGGAGTTTCACTCCATTTTTTTGCTGCATGTGACTTAATGGTGTAAGGAATATGGAAGACTACCTTTCCTGTCCCCCGTTTGTGGACCGAGTGGATTGACTGTGTATTTCCATCAAGTTCAACCATACAGTGGTGATCCGTTGGGTTTATCCCATACAAGTCTGATTGATTTACTGGCCGTATGGTCACGTGAATCCAAGTTCTTGGACAGCTTTTCTGTCGGTGGTGGCACTGGTGATCCGTGGAAGTTGGACATACTATACCCCACTAGGAAGCAGTTTTGTTGACGCTTTTTCACTTTTTTTGGGACTCCTCACTAGAGACTCATTATTTACTTATACCCCCTTCCCCTTTTTTTCCTTTTTCATTTGTATTTATATTTGTATATGTATTATATTTTTATGTACAAAACACTAATCACTTTATATGATACCCGCAGGGGTATATCATGGTTAATGATGAATTGTCACTAAAAAATATCTTTATTTATATATATTTAATTTAATGATTGTTTAGCGCAGCACCGTCTTTTTGCATCTTGTACAGGTGGTCCCTGGGTTACAAACAAGATGGGGTCTGTAGGTTTGTTCTTAAGTTGAATTTGTTTGTAAGTGGGAACAGGGACATTTTTTAAGTGTAGCTCCAGCCAAAAAAATGAATTTAAAGCTTTTTGGATAGCATAGGGAAGGGTTAACACCCCTGTAATGTTTGTTTCACCTCACTACCTGTCCCAATGATAATTGGATTTTGAAAATTTTGGGTTGTTGTGGAAACAAGGATTGGTGATAAAGCTTCAGTGGGGACTCCTTTGTCCCATAATAACTCTTACAGGAGTGAATTTCCCTTCCTAGGGGGAGATTTCCTCTCACTTCCTGTTGTCTTCCTCCGTTTGTAAGTAGGAGTCGTTCATAAGTTGGATGTTTGTAACTAGGAGACCGCCTGTATATGACATTGTCTGGAGGCCACAAAAAAAAATCACATTGCCCCAAATATATCATATGGCTTGGGAACACAAATATTTGAGATTCTCTAGGGTTCCCCAAATATCCTGGGGGGGATGTGTGTCTCAATACCCATAAATCCTATATAAGGCTTTATTTTTTTTGAGACCCAAGTATAACCCCACTCAGTCACTTGTCTACTCAGGGCCCATCAACTTGTATTCCCCATTATTGCTCTCCTCTGCTGCCCCATTACATTCCCCATGTAGGTTCCACGTTGGATTATGTTACACAGGATTTATGATGTCACCCCTCCCTCATTCAAGCCTGGTGATTGGCTGCTTAGGCCTGAGCATTGTATACTGGGAGAAGATCACATGATCCCTCATATTCGTCAAACTGGGAACTTAGCGAGGGCTTTAATGGAGCAACAACATATTGGGGTACAGCAAAGGGGAATATATAGGGGGGTTTGGAGGGTTTTCAAGAGAACCTCCCACTTTACCGAGAGGACAAAGTGGGTGGAGTCTCTTTATCCCGCCTCTGGGCTGGCCATAGGTTGATCGGTCACTATGACTATGTTCAGTGGTAAGAGGGGATGGGGTGCACTGATCTGGGGGTGCAGTGTTTACCTGGAGAGATGTAGTTACTGTTATTTATAGACTGCAATATAACAGTGTACACTTCTCCGGCTCTGAGTGTGGATGTACAGGGAGACTCTATAGGGGGTACGGCTGATGCATTACTTACAGAAGGGGGCGGGGCATTATTTCCTATGGCTCCTCCCAGTACAGGATCATTATGTATAGTGAGATGGGACATTGTATAGAGTGCTGGGCCTGAGACAGAGCGCAGAGTGTAACATGACTTATGGGAGGCACAGATGGAGGTGTACTGGCCCTTTAAGACCAAATCTATCTATCTATCTATCTATCTATCTATCTATCTATCTATCTATCTATCTATCTATCATATAAGATTACAATATGTAGTAGAAATAAGAATATAATAAGTTTGAAGATTGTGTCATTCTTTTTCATTATACTATATATCTATCATGTATGATTGATAAGTCTATCTACATTATTATCTCATATATTATATCACTTTTATAATGGATCCTAATATAATGTGTCCCCATAGAATGGATCACCAATAGAATTCTATGGGATCACTTTTATAATGGATCCTAATATCATTGTGATGGGGTATCCTATAATCACTAGATGTGTCCTGGTGATGGGAGGAAGATTAGGAAAGGAGATGTTAATGTAAATAAAGTTTTTCTCTATTGTACATGTGAAGTGTTGGTGATATAACACAGAAATCATGAAATGGAGATTAATTGATGAATGCTGTATGATTTCTGTGGTGGTGATCAGTGTGGGCGTATTGGGGTGCCAGTGAGTGGGGGGGGGGGGGGTACAGGTGTCTGAGTTGATGAATAATTTTGGGAGAGGGGGGAGCTGGCTGGTGTCTGTCTTTAAAACTGTGTCCTAGTAAAAGCCGCCTACATACTGTGCATGGAGTCTGCGCAATATTTCTGGACTTTGTCTCTGAAATAATACACTACTTTTCCTTTCACAATAAAACCTGCCTTGTCTCTCCCTCTCCAATTGCAGCCCAATAAAGCTGATCTCATATTCCGGTCACTATACTATACATCTGGCTATTTCCCCTGAAATACGAAGCTGTCATTTTTATTTCAGGATAAAACCTGCCTCATCTCTGCAATGTGGGGTTGGAGTTTAGGAGAATGTTTGTGTGCTCTGTGTTGGTAATTAGTAAACTTTTAATGCAGTTAGCACTGTGAAAAAAGGACATCACAAGCTATACTATGAAACTTAATAGTATAGGTTGGTACGAAGTTGGGGGATTTTGCTTAATTTTTTCAGTAAAATATTCTTATAGATTTTAGATCTGTTGTGACTGCTACTTTTTTGAGATCTGATAAAAAAAGAATTCAGGTCTCTGGGCTGTACAGTACTTCTTTTGCATTAGTACATGTCCCCTGACAGCAGTGCCAAGCTCCTCGTGACCTATAGACAACTCCTTGCCTATTACCCTTGAAAATGGCCAGAATTGATTTTCAAGCTTCATCCCTTATAGACTTCAGTGGGGTTCGGATTAAAGTTTTCAGTTTTTGGACTTTATGATGGGTTTGTTGAATGGCCTGCAATTTGTCAGCGATTGTGTAATCCACAAACAAGTGTCTAAACAGCTGGTCAGTTAATGAAGAGGATATTAGATAAGCCTGAGATTCATTGATGACAAAATGTACAGATGGCCTGC
>BLSH010198579.1:80299-91337 GCA_018402905.1 Glandirana rugosa
TGAGGATACTGAGAGTTGTCGCGATGGTGACGATCGTCATGGAACCTCTTCTGAGAGCCTCTACTACAATCCGGTTTCCCCTTCGTTCATTTAACATTAACCGGATACCGTTTGGCGTCTATCGCGACCTTAAGACGACGATACCTGTGCCATAGGCCAATTACAATTTACTTGCTTCCCCTTTGGCCTAACATCATCTCCGAGAGTCTTCTCCAAGGTACTGCTAGCAGTGGTAGCGCTGTTGAGAGTCATAGGAGTCTGTCTTTATCACTATCTGGATGACCTCCTTCTGCTAGCCCAAGACAAAGGGCAGCTGTTAGATCACCAGGACTTGGTCATCACCACCATGCAAGAATTCGGGTGGCTACTGACCTTAGGCAAGTCACCTGCACCGTCCCAATCTGTAGTACTCCTCTGAGCGCTCTTCAATACGAAGACAGCAACCATCTCGCTTCCCAAAGAAAAAAATCGATGTAATCCGGGACCGAGTCCATCAAGCCCTCTCGTCACCTTGGCTCTCGGGTGTCTGAGGGTAATTGGGACAATGACAGCATCCATTCCCATGGTGAAGTGGGCCCAGCGGAGGATGCGTCCATTTCAGGGAGGATTCTTACAACAGTGGGAGTCACGCAGCAAGAATCAACGCATCCGTGTAACTTCACCCATGAGACAATCTCTCCTGTGGTGGCTCCAGAGGTGGAACCTCTCCAAGTGCCACTCCCTGGAAGCAGTCATCTCTATGCTGTGCATACAAATACATGGCCCCATGCACACAGCTACATATGGGGCTGTGTTTTTGTGTCGCTAACAAATGTGCTCAGAAAAAGGAACAAAGGTGCATCTCGGTCTGCAAATCATGCGTGTTTTTCACACGTACGCATGTGTACCCGTCTAGATGCACATATGTGTTTAACCACTTCCCTACCGCCATATGCAGAATGACGGCCAGGAAGTGGTTCAGTTATCCTGACTGGGCATCATATGACGTCCAGCAGGATAACGGGGGGCACGCATCATGGCGATCGGGGCTGCGGTGTGTCAGTCTCACCCACCGCATTACCAATCTCAGTAAAGAGCTTCCGTCTGAAGCTCTTTACCATGTGATCAGCCTTGACCAATCACGGCTAGTCACAGTGTAAACAGGAAGAGCTGTTTATTAGCCTTTCCTCTACTCTCATCTGCAGACGCCAGTAGTGGAGAGCCAATCAGCTGCTCTCCTGACAGGGGGGTCTGTGCTGAGTGTTTATCAGTGCTGCCCCCCCCTAGGATCGCCACCCAGGACCACCAGGGAGCCTGCCCAGGGACCATCAGGGAGCCCACTAGGACCACCAGAGAGAGCCCACCCAGGGAGATGGCCAGGGAGCCGATCCTGACAACCAGGGAGCCGATCCTAGACCACCAAGGAGCCGATCCTAGACCATCAAGGAGCCGATCCTAGACCACCAAGGAGCCCATCCTAGACCACCAAGGAGCCCATCCTAGACCACCAAGGAGCCGATCCTAGACCAACAAGGAGCCTATCCTAGAACACCAAGGAGCCGATCCTAGACCACCAAGGAGCCGATCCTAGACCACCAAGGAGCTGGTCCTAGACCACCAAGGAGCCCATCCTAGACCACCAAGGAGCCCATCCTAGACCACCAAGGAGCCGATCCTAGACTACCAAGGAGCCGATCCTAGACCACCAAGGAGCCCATCCTAGACCACCAAGGAGCCCATCCCAGACCACCAAGGAGCCCATCCTAGACCACCAAGGAGCCCATCCTAGACCACCAAGGAGCCGATCCTAGACCACCAGGCACAAAGTTGTTAGAGCTCTGCTGTCTTTTCCAGGGTATGAAGTGCAGTGCGCGGTACAGTGGGAGGAGCATTACATTAAGGAAACCCAAGGGGGGTAAAGGTTCTCTATGTAAGATTTAATAAGGAGGTGTAAAGTCAGTGTGGTTTGGCAACAAATAACGCACAATATCTCGGAAACCAGAGAGGCACAAAGGTTTATTTTTGCGGTGCAAACGCGGTACAAACAAATGGCGTGTTAGTTTTTAAAATTCAACAACATGGGGTGCAAAGTGGGCGGTGTTTCGGCAACTATAACGCACAATATCTCGGAAACCAAAGTGGTGCAAACGTTTATTTTTGTGGCGCAAACCAGCGCAAACGTGGCACAAAAGAATGGCATGTTTGTTTTTAAAATTCAGCAACATTGGGTGCAAAGTGGGCGGGGCTTGCATTAAATTGAATGTTTAATATCTCAGAAACCGAACCGGCGCAAACGCTCATTTTTGCGGCGCAAACCAGCGCAAACGCTGCGCAAAAAATGGCGCGTTTGTTTTTAAAATTCAGCAACATGGGGTGCAAAGTGGGCGGGGCTTGCATTGAATTGAATGTTTAATATCTTAGCAACCGAACCGGCGCAAACATTTATTTTTGTGGTGAAAACCAGCGCAAACGCGGCGCAAACAAATGGCGCATTTGTTTTTAAAATTCAGCAACATTGGGTGCAAAGTGGGCGGGGTTACAGAAAATAACCCACAATATCTCGGAAACCAAAGTGGCGCAAACGTTAATTTTTGCGGTGCAAACGTGGCACAAAAGAATGGCTTTTGTTTTTAAAATTCAGCAACATGGGGTGCAAAGTGGGCTGGGTTTCGGCAACTATAACGCACAATATCTCGGAAACCAAAGCGGAGCAAACTTTTATTTTTGCAGCGCAAAACAGCGCAAACGTGGCACAAAAGAATGGCGTGTTTGTTTTTAAAATTCAGCAACATTGGGTGCAAAGTGGGCGGGGCTTGCATTTAATTGAATGTTTAATATCTCAGGAACCGAACCGGCGCAAACGCTCATTTTTGTGGCGCAAATCAGCGCAAAGGCGGCGCAAACGAATGGTATATTTTTATTCAGGTTTTACAAACATGGGGTGCCAACTTCACACAGCTGTGAAGACACCATTTAGAGAGTTCCTAGTGAAAGAAAGAAATGTCCCATTAATAGAATGTATCTCTAGTATAGTCACCATATATCGGTCTCATCATGTGTGATTGATACAATTAGTTACATTATTATCGGACCTGGAATCTTCCAACAAAATCTGTTCAGCCTGAATGTGTCACTGGTATAATGGATCACTTTTTTATAGGTGACAAATGTTTCCTGGTGATGAAAGGAGGAATTGGTAAAGAAGATGTCAATATGAATTAAGGTTTGTATATTCGAGCACAAGAGTGGTGGGACTTTGAGTGCGGAACGGCCTGACCGAGTGCCGTGCCTCCATCCCTATGGGTTATAAAAACCGGACAGAGGGTTGGGACTTTGAGTGAAGCATGCGGTGGTAAATAAATACATTGGGCGTGAGAATATATCTTTAGTAATAATTCAATGCATATAAATAATTGAGTTAATTCATTTCCGACAATAGTCTTTAAAAATGACAACAATTCATATCCAATAAGGAATTTATATACATAGACACATATACATAGACAGCCATGTGGCCCATAACTCCATTGTAACTTATCAAAGTTGATTAAAAATATTTCCACATGATGGCAATAAAAGATGAATTTTGGTGATCATGAAACCCAGTAAAGATTGGTAGAATCTTAGCGCATGATTATAGATTAGGTTGATGATAGCTCAACGCGTTTCGTGTCAATCACTCGTCAGGAGCAAGCCTGTAGTATCTATCTATAATAATATATATATATATATAGAAACAAACAGGTCCAGGATTGCTGCACACAAATTCTTTTAATGAATCAAAGTATCCAAAATACAAACATTATTGAAAAAATCTCAAAGTGATGATAAAAAAATCATGAAAAGATCATGAAAAGTCCATAGCAAAATTGCTCCATATTACTGATGGTTTCGGGCTGTTATCCTCCTCTCACGCCCTTTTTCAAGGTATGGAACAATACCCCCTTTATATATATCTGAGTATTTGAACATGATCAAAAATATTGAAAAATCTGATAAGCAGAGTAACATAGGGGATACCCCTAATGGCATAAACTTACAGGAGTAGAAGGGCCCATTCACTCCTGAGCGTTGTGTAGCTCAAATATTCCTGAAGCGTGAAGCTACAAAATGCTGGAGGGGGAAAAAAAATCAATGATTCTCTATGGAGATGGTTCATATCTCCACTCAAAAAAACGCCTGAAGTCAAACGCCTGAAGCTAAACGCCCTACGCTCAAACTACTCCTGGAGGTATTTGTGTTGCGTGAATCGGGCATATTCCAGTGTTTCTGATACTTTTCTATTACCAAAGAATCAATGGAAAAGCGCCAAACACACGTATTAGCGTGACATTGCCATTTGCAAACGCCTGATGTCGCGCTACAAAACGCTTCAAAAACACCCAAAACGCGTCGCCTAGGTGTGAATGCAGCCTTAGTGTGCTGATGGTGGGGTGCTGGAAACCACAAGTCGTCGATGAACATCATTTCCCCGAGTTCTGGGAGTGTGCAAGAGGACAACCCCCAACCCGGAACACCTTCCCAATGAGTGTGTAACCCTGGAAGGGTCCCGAAATAATGAATGTAGTGAGATTGTTTCTGTGCAGAAATGACATAAATGAACACAACTGATGGGCAAATGACATGAGAGATAGAAATAGTGTGAAAAATGAAAAGAAGCAAGTGAAAAAGAAAAAAGGGTGGAAGGAAAGAGAGGAGAAAAAAGGAGTGGAAATTAAAAAGAAAATAAAGAGGTGAAAGAAAAGGAGGTGAAATAAAAGTGAGACTGTGGAGATAAAAGGACAAAGGAAAGGAAAAAATGAAAAGGGAGAGGATGCATGGAGTGAATTGTGGTGTAACAGCCCCCTGTATGGAGGAGGTGCCCATGGACTGATTCCAGCATTGTGTCTGTGTTGTGAGGGATCCCGTGAACCTCGCCCACCTAGGGATGGTGTCCTATAAGGAAGACGCCACCCCAGCTCCACCCCCAACGTCATGCTAGCGTGCAAATTGAGAGGCATCACCTAGGTAGCAGCCGCCGCCTGCCAATTGGTGCCAAGACTCCACAGCACGGCAGAGTGGTAAAGGACACCTTCGATGTTGCAGCGCCGCAAGGACACCACCCATCCGGCATGTACTGCGTGATGGTGATGTGCAGTGCCATGTCCCTGCCTAACCCCCCTGGAAACGGGTGCACAGGGTGCAGTGCACCCAGGTGCCATGAGATGAGGTCAGTAAAGCAGGGAAGATTGTGTAGAAACTGACCTTTGGGGGTGAAATGATTGTACTGGGGGGCAGGCTGCTGCTGTCAGTACAGTGACCACCAAGTGGTGTACTGTGCCCAACATGTCATGTACTGTGCCCACCATGTGCAGTGCAGTAACCACAATGTCATGTACTGTGCCCACCATGTGCAGTGGAGTGACCACCGTGTGCAGTGCAGTGACCACCATGTCATGTACGTGTCCACCATGTCATGTACTGTACCCACCATGTGCAGGCCACCATGTCATGTACTGTGCCCACCCGTGTGCAGTGCCCACCATATTATGTACTGTGCCCACCATGTGCAGTGCAGTTCCCACCATGTCATGTACTGTAACTCTGCCCACCATCTATCATGTGATGTACTGTAACTGCCCACCATGTGATGTACTGTGCCCACCATGTGATGTACTGTGCCCACAATGTCATGTACTGTGCCGACCATGTCATGTGCTGTGCTGAAAAGTGCCCACCATGTAATGCGGTGTAGTGTGCCCTCTGTGTAATGTGCTGTGCCCACCATGTCATGTGGTGTGGTGTACCCATATGTAATGTGGTGTGGTGTTCCTACATGTGGTGTGGTGTGCCCACTATGTAATGTACAGTACCCACCGTGTCATCTGCTGTGCTGTACAGTGGCCACCATGTAATGCGGAGTGGTGTGCCATCTGTGTAATGTGCTGTGCCAGCCATGTAATGCAGAGTGGTGTGCCCACCATGTAGTGTGCTGTGCCCACCATGTAACCAACTTCTGTGACACGGACTGGGTTGGGGGCAGAAAAATAACACATGTATATGTGGATGTGCATGTAAAAAACTTCTAAATCAGAATTGATCTGCAGGCATTCTCTTCCCTGTGGGTGATCTTTTGTGAGAGGCAGCCTGGAACGCCAATCTCTGACTATCTCCTGTATCATGTCCGCAGTTTCTGACCATCTACTGCATCATGTCCGCAGTTTCTGACCATCTCCTGTATCATATCTCCAGTCTCTGACAAACTCATGTATCATGTCCGCAGTCTCTGACCATCTCCTGTATCATGCCCTCAGTCTCTGACCATGTCCTGTATCATGCCCACAGTCTCTGACCATGTCCTGTATCATGCCCACAGTTTCTGACCATCTACTGTATCATGTCTCCAGTCTCTGACCATCTCCTGTATTATATCTCCAGTCTCTGACAAACTCATGTATCATGTCTGCAGTCTCTGACCATCTACTGTATCATGTCTCCAGTCTCTGACCATCTCCTGTATCATATCTCCAGTCTCTGACAAACTCATGTATCATGTCTGCAGTCTCTGACCATCTCATGTATCACGCCCACAATCTCTGACCATGTCCTGTATCATGCCCACAGTCTCTGACCATCTCTTGTATCCTGCCTGCAGTCTCTGACCATCTCTTGTATCATGTCCTCACTCTCTAACCATCTCCTGTATCATGCCCACAGTCTCTGACCATGTCCTGTATCATGCCCACAGTCTCTGACCATGTCCTGTATCATGCCCACAGTCTCTGACCATGTCCTGTATCATTCCCACAGTCTCTGACCATCTCTTGTATCCTGCCTGTAGTCTCTGACCATCTCTTGTATCATGTCTGCAGTCTCTGACCATCTCTTGCATCGTGTCTGCAGTCTCTGACCATCTCTTGCATCGTGTCTGCAGTCTCTGACCATCTCTTGTATCATGTCTGCAGTCTCTGACCATCTCTTGCATTGTGTCTGCAGTCCTTGACCATCTCTTGTATCATGTCCTCAGTCTCTAACCATCTCCTGTAGTATGTCTGCAATCTCTTACTTAAACTTAAACAGGATCTATATGGGGGACCCTGGCCTGGCCTGCGCTTTATGTGATAATGACTAAGCCTCTCCCCTTCATGACATTGTCAAAAAGGGGTGGGGTATGGGTGACCTTAAAATGATGTCCCCCTTGAAAAAAGCTCTGTGAATGCCCATGGTCTGGTGCCAAGTCCTCCTTGCAATAAAGGGACGCCCCCCTTTGTGCAATGAGAGGACGTTTGTGGGCTTTTTCGGCCACCTGGACTAACGGCATTTCGAACCTATGGATCTGGGATGTGGTGCCCCAGGTGTACAGGCTGGAGTTTCACACCCTACTGCCACCCTGCTTTATACCCTCCAACCTGCCTGAGTTTCCAATGAGAGTGCAAGCTATGTAGTATGCCTTGCAACAGCTCCACTCTTCAGGAGTTATTGTATCAGTTCCTAATTTGCCCCATACTAGACCTCAAGATTCTCAACGCCTTCTGAGTCCAAAAATCCCAGATAGAATTGGCTTGGTCTGTCATTGCATTTTTGCATCAAAAGTAATTTCTAGCATTTATAGGTATCAAGGATACATACAGCAGGGCTCAAAATTTCAAGCCCTGAGCTTCTAGCCAGGCCTTAAGGGTTACTCGCCACCAGTTGCCCCACCCAAACCCTACCATGCCCTGCCCCTAATCCCGCCCCTATACACACCCCATGAATGAAATGACACTTAAATGTTTTATGCAGAATTAAGTTATACAAATAAATATTAATAACAACTTTATCAGTGCAGCCTCACCCATGCCCATCAGTGCAGCCTCACTTGTGCCCATCAATGCAGCCTCACCCGTGCCCATCAATGTAGCCCAGCCCATGCCCAACAGTGCAGCCTCACCTGTGCCCATCAATGCAGCCTCACCTGTGCTCATCAATGCAGCCGCACTGTGGAGAGCATGGAGGAAGAGAGAGGGCAGCCGGTGACTGGATCATCATAGGGAAGTGAGGCAGTTATGTAGCCAGTGACACAAGTGGGGGCAGTTATGCAGCCAGTGGCACAGGTGGGGCAGTTATGTAGCCAGTGACACAAGTGGGGGCAGTTATGCATCCAGTGACACAGGTGGGGCAGTTATGTAGCCAGTGACACAGGTGGGGCAGTTTGCAGCCAGTGACACAGGAGGGGCAGATTGCAGCCAGTGACACAGGAGGGGCAGTTTGCAGCCAGTGACACAGGAGGGGAGGTTTGCAGCCAGTGACACAGGAGGGGCAATTTGCAGCCAGTGACACAGGCGGAGCAGTTTGCAGCCAGTGACACAGGTGGGGGCAGTTTCAGCCAGTGACACAGGAGGGGGCAGTTTGCAGCCAGTGACACAGGAGGGGCAGTTTGCAGCCAGTGACACAGGAGGAGCAGTTTGCAGCCAGTGACACAGGTGGGGCAGTTAGGTAGCCAGTGACACAGGAGGAGCAGTTTGCAGCCAGTGACACGGGTGGGGCAGTTAGGTAGCCAGTGACACAGGAGGAGCAGTTTGCAGCCAGTGACACAGGAGGAGCAGTTTGCAGCCAGTGACACAGGTGGGGCAGTTAGGTAGCCAGTGACACAGGAGGAGCAGTTTGCAGCCAGTGACACAAGTGGGGCAGTTAGGTAGCCAGTGACACAGGAGGAGCAGTTTGCAGCCAGTGACACAGGTGGGGCAGTTAGGTGGCCAGTGACACAGGAGGAGCAGTTTGCAGCCAGTGACACAGGTGGGGCAGTTAGGTGGCCAGTGACACAGGAGGAGCAGTTTGCAGCCAGTGACACAGGTAGGATACATTGCAGAGTCGTCCCCCCCCCCCCCCGCACTTACCACATCCAGCAGGCAGGACTGTTGCAGAGGTTCGGCATGCGAGATCACGCTGGAGTCTGCAGAGTTCAGCACACTGAGAGCGGCTGTCCCCCCCTCGTCGGTCCCCGGGCGGTCATGGTCTCTGTGGGAGCGGAAGTCACCTCCGCTGCCACAGTGACCCGCCTACGGCCCCGCATCCAATCACCCTGAGTGGAGGCTCAGGGCAGCCAATCAAGCTGTGAGTGTGCGCCTGTTCTGCGCACACTCATAGCTTTTAATGGCCAACCAATAGGCTCACTACTTGGCTATCATGTGACAGCCAAGGAGCCGGAAAAAAAAAGAAAAGAAAGTCAATGTATCGGCGCCACCTGCAGGGGGGCGGGGTTGACTTTTTTTTATCTTCTTCTTTTGGCGGCAGAGAGGCGGCGCCCCAGCGCTCCTCACACACCAGCCTCCGCTGTATATATATATATATTAATACGCTGCCTGCACTGACTGTATATATAGTCTACACTGAATCTATATACACTACACCGCCTGCACACCACTAACTAACCTACCCAATCTAGCTCAAGTCCTCTCAATCTCCACTTCAACACACTACACACAGCCACTGTGTAAGCAGCCTTATATAGTCTTATATAGTATGTGCCTTTGGCCAATCATGGCTCTCACAGCAGATTGCGCTGTGATTGGCCAAAGCATGCAGGTCAGGTGCATGCTTTGGCCAATCATCAGCCGCCAATGCATTGCGATTTAGTAGTGCATTATGGGACGTTCCGCAGCACTCGAATGCCCCATAATGTTCGTTCACTGAACGAATGAATACCCGATGCTTGAGTCAAACTTACGTTTGACTCGAACATCAGGACCATCCCTATTGGATACACATGGGCTAAATGCCTAGTGTGCCAGGGGCCTTAGAGTGGTCTTCTTTACAGGCATCTTTCCATGTTTCTCTCTCTCAAAGTTAGGAGGTTTAATTATCTTTACTACTGTGAAAAAACCTTCCTTTTTAGTACTCTGATCTCTATGTATAATATTACTGCTCTGGTTTGTAGGAGGATGTGACCCCTCCCAACTGCATTCTTCCCCGGTGTCAGAGACTTTCACTTTCATTTCTCTCTTCTGCTGTCAGCGATGGCGTCTGCTGATCTGAGAGCTGAGCTGGAATGTTCCGTCTGTCTGAACATTTATACAGATCCTGTAAACCTGAGATGTGGACACAACTTCTGCCGGCTCTGTATTGATAGTGTGCTGGATACACAGGAGGGGTCTGGAGGATATTCCTGTCCTGAATGCAGAGAGAAGTTTCAGGATCGGCCTGCACTGCAGAGGAACATAACACTGTGTAACATAGTGGAGAATTTCCTGTCTGCTCAGCCAGATCAGGAGGAGTCCGGGGTCTTCTGTAATCAATGTGTGGACTCTTCTGTACCTGCTGTTAGATCCTGTCTACACTGTGAGGTTTCTCTGTGTGATAAACACCTGAGAGTCCACAAAAAGTCCCCAGAACACATCTTATGTGACCCCACCTTGTCCATGGAGAGCAGGAAATGCTCCATCCATAAGGAAGTTTTGAAGTATTTTTGCACTGAGGATGATACTTGTATCTGTGTGTCCTGTTGTATGATTGGAGGCCATAAAGGACATGAGATGGAGTCACTGGATGAGGCTTCTGAGAAGAAGAAGGAGACACTGAGGAATGTTCTGCAGAAACTTCTGACAAAGAGAGAGGAGACGGAGGAAAAAGTCCAGAGTCTGCAGGAACACCGGAAGAAAATAGAAGAAGAAGCAGCCGGTGACACCGAGAGAATCACTGCCCTGTTTAGAGATCTCAGGAGACGTCTGGAAGACCTGGAGAAGAGAATCCTGAGGGAAATCTCCGGGAGGGCAAAGCGGATCTCCATCTCCATCCGGGATCTGGAAATAAAGAAGGAGGAGCTGTCCAGGAAGTTGCGTCACATTGAGGAGCTGTGTAACGTGACGGATCCACTGACTGTCTTACAGGAATCAGACACAGGTGACTTGTGTGATACTGAGGATGGAGATAATGAGGACAGAGAGAGACATGAGAAGCTCCTCCATGAAGGAGGGGGTCTGGATGTGGCTGGGATATCACACACATTACACACATTATCTGATATAATAAGAGGGGTAAATGTAGACTTCTATATACAGGGAGCTGCAGACATATTACTGGATGGAAACACAGCTCATAATAA
>BLSH010198593.1:0-10765 GCA_018402905.1 Glandirana rugosa
ATGTATATATATATATATATGTATATACATTTTTTTTTTTTTTTTTTTTTTTTAGTTGAACTGGATGGACTTGTGTCTTTTTTCAACCTGACTAACTATGTAACTATGTATGTAAGACTGTGCTAAGAGTTAATTTGATTGTTGTTTCCTCTAGCCCATGGAGGAGCAGCTCTATTTGAACTTCCTGCTTCCTGTAGCAAGTGCTGTTTGTTCTACAGCATGTACCCGTCCTTCCTGAGCAATTTGTGCCTGTTATCTGTTCCTGTCTCCTGTTCCTGTGACCCGGCTTGCCTGACCTTGTCTGAACTCCGCTTGTACCGACCCTCGGCTTGCCTACGACCATCCGATTGCCTGATCCTTCTGCACTTCTGCTGTCAGCCTGTTAACAAACTCTGCCTGTACCCGACCATCCGCCTGCCTGCTCCTTTTTTACTTCCTAGCCTGCCTGTTGCCGACCCTGACTGTACGACCACTCTTCTGTCTTGCACGAGTCCCAGTGGACCTACACGCACCACCAAGTGTTCCTGTCCAACCCTCGTGCCCCTCTGCACTCCTGAACTCCCTGTTTGCTCTATTAGGGGTTCTCGAACCAGGGCCGCAAGAGAGGTTACCCCTGCAGAAGTCAGACTCGCCCTCCAGGTACGTGACAGCAACGAACAGCCATGCCTGAGTCTGCGCAGGGTACCTCTCCCGTGGACGAGCTGTGTATGCACTTTGCTGGACTCACTGGAGCCACCCAGACCCTCCAGGATGACTACACCTGTCTGGAAGAGAGAGTTCGGGGACTTATTACCTCAGCACCCACCGGGTCGGGCTCTCTGGACACTCGCACAGTGGTCACTTTGCCAAGTGAGCCCAAGGTGCCTATGCCTGAATGTTTTTCTGGAAACCGCAGAAAATTACGGGCCTTCCGCACCTCTTGTGACCTGTACTTTGCTCTCCAACCCCGGACGGTTTGTGGTCTCGCTCCTTCGGGAAGGTCCACAAGCCTGGGCTCACCACCTCCTGGAGCAGAAAGCCCTGGAGACCGCTAGTGTGGACCGGTTCTTCCAGGCAATGGCCCAGCAGTATGAAGATCCCCATCTGATTTTCACAGCGGAGACAGCCCTCCATGCCCTGCAGCAGGGCCAATGCCCTGCGGAGGAATATGTATCTGAGTTCCGGCGGTGGAGTGTGGACACTGCCTGGAACGAAGCGGCCCCCTGTTATCAATTCTGGCTGGGTCTCTCGGAGTCATTCAAGGATGAGCTGGCTCGCATCGGGGTCCCGCACACCCTCGCTGCCCTGGTCAATCTGGCTACTCAGATTGATCGCCGTTTGCAGGAACGCGCGGCCGAGAGATCCGCCGGACCGGGCCGCCCAACCAGGACATCATCTCCGGCCACCCGGCCCTAAGCCCAGCTGCCTCCTCACCGGAACCCATGCAAACCGGGCTTCCATACCCGCCTCGTACTCCTGACGAAAGAATAGCTTCTATTGTGGGGGCTCCGGGCATCTGTTAAAGAATTGCCCCATCAAGGCCGATGAAGGCACCACCAACCACGCAGAGAGCCTAATGAACCTGCCCAGTGACAAGGCCCACCTGGTGCTTCCAGTCTCCTTCCAGCTCCCCGGAGGGACCCTCTCAGTGCAGGCTATCCTGGACTCGCAGCACATCACCAGATTCCACTCCGACCTAAGAAACACCCCATGGTCGTCCGACTAGCCGATAGGTCAAACATTAAGTCAGGCACGGTCACCCAGGAGACCATCCCAGTATACACCACTACCGGTGGGGGGACATGCCACGTTTCTGTTACTGGATGTCATTGCCTCTCCACTGTACCCGATTATTCTGGGTCTCCACTGGCTTCAGGCTCACAACCCCCAGATTGACTGGACAACGGGCAAAGTGGCATTCTCCTCCTCCTATTGCTCCCAGCACTGCCTGCCTCAGCGGCCAGAGAACCCCTCAGCCTTGCTCAGCCTGGATCCAGACGTCGATCCAGAATCCCGTGCGGTAGTCCCTGCACCCTACCATGAGTACCTAGACGTCTCCAGTAAGAAGGGGGCTGATGTCCTCCCACCACATCGGTCCTATGATTGCCCGATCGACCTCCTACTGGGAGCGGAGGTTCCGTTCGGTCTAATCTTTCCCTTGTCCGAAGTGGAATTAGCCACCCTAAAGACCTATCTGGACGAAAATTTGAAGAAGGGCTTCATTCGGCCATCTACGTCACCAGCCGGAGCCGGAATCTTCTTCGTAGAGAAGAAGGACCATTCCCTCCGGCCCTGTATTGACTATCGTGAGCTCAACCGGGTCTTTATCAAAAACTGGTATCCGCTACCCCTGGTTCCAGAGCTGTTCCAGAGGTTAACTGTCTTCACCAAGCTGGATTTACGCGGGGCTTAGAATCTCATCCGCATCCGCGAAGGGGACGAGTGGAAGACCGCCTTCCGGACGCGGTTCGGACATTATGAATATCTGGTCATGCCCTTCGGGTTGTGCAATCCTGGAGTGGCCCGTTCCAGTTCATAGGAAGGGAGTCCAGCGATTTGTGGGGTTCGCAAATTTCTATCAGAAATTCATTAAGGGGTTTTCTGCAGTCATCGCCCCAATAACCCAACTCACGAAGAAAGACTCACAGTACCGCTGGACTCCTGAGGCCCAAGTCGCCTTCTCCCAGCTCAAGAAGCTGTTTACATCCGCTCCCATCCTCAAACACCCCAATCCTGCTCTACCATATATCCTGGAGGTAGACGCCTCTGAAACAGCAGTGGGAGCCATTCTCTCACAGAGACAGGGCCCCAAGGCCTTACTTCACCCCACTGCCTTCTTTTCCAGAAAGTTATCTCCGCCGGAAAGGAACTATGATGTCGGTGATAGGGAATTGCTGGCCATCAAGTCGGCTTTGGAGGAATGGCGGTACCTCCTGGAAGGAGCAGCTCACGCGGTATTGGTTTTTACTGACCATAAAAACCTTGAATATCTGCGGACAGCTAAGAGGTTGAAACCTCGACAGGCAAGGTGGGCACTGTTCTTTAGTCAGTTTCAGCTTCACATTACATACAGGCCCGGGGCAAGGAACGTCAAGCCGGATGCTCTGTCAAGGATGTTCCATGTCCCAGAGGACTTTTCTCCACCAGATACCATCCTTCCTGCCCATAGTTTTCTGCTCACCCGGGAAGGCCTTTTGACCCGAATCCGGAAATCCTGCTCTGGCCTTAGTGAACCACCGGACCCTCGATGCACTTTAAGAGAGGGATTGTGGTGGTGTAAAAACAGGCTGTACGTGCCCCAGGAACTCCGGCCGGCAGCCCTCGGACTCTGCCATGACACCAAGATGGCGGGGCACTTTGGTGGTCATAAGACATCTGAGTTACTCTCCCGGTCATTCTGGTGGCCTCGCTTGAGAGAGGATTGCCTGAGTTACGTGGCTGCCTGTCCGGTTTGCAACAGGAACAAGACAGAGAAATCCAAGGCCTGGGGACTACTTTACCCGCTACCTATCCCGGAACGACCATGGTCTCAGATTGCTATGGACTTCATAGTGGAACTGCCCCTATCGTCAGGATGCAATGCAATTATGGTGGTTGTGGACCGGCTCAGAAAAATGGCCCATTTTGTCCCAATGAAGGGCACCCCTTCTGCCTCAGAAACCGCAGAAGCGTTCATTAAGGAGGTTGTTCGCTTACATGGAATCCCGACCAACATTGTGTCGGGCCGGGGAGTACAGTTCAACTCCCACTTCTGGAGGTCCTTGTGCGCTACCTTGGGTATTGAGTTGGCCTTTTCCTCGGCCTACCACCCCCAGTCCAACGGGCAGACGATGTCAGGACCTGGGATTGAACCTGGAACTTCTTCTGTGTCTGGCATTGATCCTTCTCACTGAGCTATCTGAGATGCTGGACAGCTCCCTGCCTGATCTGTTGGATATTCTGCCTAACCCTGTCTTATGTCTTGATTGCTGGTGAACCTTGAACTTCTTGCTCCTCCCATGAACTTCCTTTATAAGCCTCGTCTCTGCACTTCCTCTTTGCCAGGTTATTGGGCTTTCTCAGCCAGTGCCTTGCTCTTATCTCCCCTGCTGTTGTCTGGATTTGCTACCATTCGTTATTGACCCTTGGCTTGCTCCACGACTACTCTACTGCCTGATCCCAACCTGCAACTACTCGTTACCGACCTTTTGGCTTGACTACCGATCACGCTCCCGTCTGATCCTTTTCTGCTCATCCGCTACTGGACCCCGGTTTGCTAACACCCTGGTGGGGCAATCCTGAGGACCGCGACCTGGTACTGACACGCAGCTAAGTCCATCTCCACCATCAGGAGCTCTGGTGAACACCGGTTGGTACTTAGATTCCGCACCTCAGGTGAGCCTGTGTCATCTGCCAGGGTGACTACGAAACTGCTATAGCAACTGGTCTTCGAGCCTGATGCTTGATCGTGACAGAATAACCTGGCCTAAAACATGGAGGCCGCTATAGCAAACGCCATGGCTCCTTTCAGGCAGCAAATCGCAGAGTTGCAGAAGTTTGGTGTTACTTACCAAGAAAAATTTGCCAGACTAGAAAATATGGTGAAAGGACAACATGAAGAGATCCGTGCTCTGCAAAAACAATTGCTGGACCTACGTTCCCGAGATGATGCTAACGCACATATGCCTCATCTACCGAAGTTTAATGGAGATCGCTGCCATTACAGAGGTTTTCTTAACCAGTGTCGCATATATTTCCAAATGCGACCCGCTGCATTCAATTCTGAAAAACAGAAGGTAATGTTTGTTATCAACCTCCTGACTGGGGAAGCTCTAGCCTGGGCTTCCCCTTACATAGAACAAGACAGTGCCACCCTGAATAATTTCCAGACTTTTGAGGCCGCGATGAATCAGGTTTTTGATGATCCCAACCGCTGTGCTGAAGAAAAGTTGCATAGTTTACGGCAGGGTAAACGTTCTGTTGCTGAGTACACTACGGAATTCAGACGTTGGATCACAGATACCACTTGGAACCCAGCAGCGCAAAAAAGTCAGTTCCGCCAAGGGCTTTCTGAACAGGTAAAAGATGAGCTTGCCAGAGTGGAGACTCCTAATGATCTCAAGGCCTTCATCCAACTATGTATCCGAATTGATCAAAGACTTACAGAAAGGAGGAAGGAGAGACTGGGAATGTTTGGAAGTAATAGTGGCATGCATTTCTCTGCAAATCAATTTGTTCAGAAGGATCTAAGAGCTTCTCCAGATTCTGACACAGCTGAACCTATGCAGGTTGATGCAATTAAGAGATCCATTTCTACTCAGGAGAAAGAGAGAAGACGTTCAGAGAACCTGTGTCTATATTGTGGGGACTCTGGGCATTATGCAGTTAACTGTCCTAACAAGGTTAGAAGAACAATTGCAATGACTGATGTGATAATGCCTGAGCAAATAAACTCTATTACTCAGTCAATCTCCCCATTGATTCAGGAAGAGAATAAAGTCCATTCTGTACTATCTCATTTTATCATCCCTATTTAACTTATATCTGAGGGTATTGAAATTCCTTATTCTGCTATGCTGGACTCTGGGGCTGGGGGGAACTTTATGGACATAGAATTTGCCCACAGCAATAATATTCAAACGAGAAATAAGTCTGCTCCTATCGATATGGAGACGGTCGATGGTTCACCCTTAACTTCAGGACCTGTTACCCATGAAACAGTCCCTTTGGTACTGCAGTTTGAAGCTAACCATCATGAGACCATCAGTTTTCAGCTGATTACGTCACCTAAATTTCCTGTGATCCTGGGTATTCCTTGGTTTTCCACCCATAACCCCTCCATCAACTGGGAAGCACGGATTGTAGACGTCACCCCATTGTGAGGAATTCTGTAGGGAACCTTGTCAAACAAGTTCTTTGCCGGTCAAGGAATCACAGGTGGATGTGGTTACTATGCAGTCATATGACAACCTGCCTCCACAATATCATGTGTTCCGGGATGTCTGTGATAAGAAGAATGCTGATCAGTTACCACCTCATCGCCCATATGATTGTCCTATTGAACTGCTCCCAGGAGCTGAAATACCTTTTGGTCGCCTTTTTAACCTTTCTGAACCTGAATTATAGGTTCTCAGGGAATGGATTGATGATAATTTAAAGAAGGGCTTCATTAGACCCTCAACGTCTCCTGCAGGGGCAGCCCTGTTCTTTGTTGCAAAGAAAGATTCCACCTTGCGTCCACGCATTGACTACCGGGACTTGAATAAAATCACTATTAAAAACCGCTATCCAATTCCTTTAATCTCTGAAATGTTGGAAAGACTCCGCTCTGCCAAAGTATTCACAAAACTAGACTTACGGGGGGCATATAACCTAATCCGCATGCGTCAAGGAGACGAATGGAAAACCGCCTTTAGAACCAGATATGGCCATTTTGAGTCCCTGGTTATGCCTTTTGGCCTCTGTAATGCTCCTGCCACTTTCCAACACTTCATTTATGATGTTTTTCGAGATCTATTGGACCAGTTTGTAATTGCTTATCTGGATGATATTCTCATCTTTTCTAATAACTTGGAGGAACATCGCAAACATGTTTGCACTGTCTTTGAAAGGCTAAGGAAGAACAAACTTTAAATTAAATTGGAGAAATGTGAGTTTGAACGAACCCAGATGCACTTCTTGGGATATATAATTTCTCCTAAAGGAGTAAGCATGGATCCTGAGAAGATCAAAGCAGTAGTGGATTGGCCTCCCCCTAGAAATATCAAAGAAATACAACGATTTGTTGGTTTTGCCAATTTCTACAGAAAATTCATAAGAAACTTCTCTAAAGTGATAGCACCAATTACACAGCTGACAAAGAAAGGGATGCCCTTTGTGTGGTCAACTGAGGCACAGACTGCTTTTATTAAGCTGAGGACTCTTTTCACTTCTGCACCAATATTGATACATCCTGATCCTGAAGTTCCTTTTATAGTGAAAGTGGATGCCTCAGACTCTGCTGTGGGAGCTATCCTTTCTCAACGAAAAGGCGAAAAGATGCAACTTCATCCTTGTGCGTATTTCTCTCGCTTAATGTCATCAGCCGAAATAAATGATGACATTGGGAATAAGGAGTTACTGGCAATTAAGGAAGCCTTTTCTGAATGGAGGCATCTGTTGGAAGGGGCTAAGCATCCAGTAACTGTTCTTACTGATCATAAAAATCTAGAATTCATTCTGCCAAGAGGATGTCTTCTAGACAAGCACGTTGGTCGCTGTTCTTTTCCAGGTTTAGTTTCATTATCTCGTATCGACCTGGGTCAAGGAATGGTAAGGCCGATGCATTATCAAGGATGTTGACTGAACCATACCAGGAAGGGAAACCTGAATGTACTATCCTGCCTCAAAAGAACTTCATAGGGGCCACGGGTTTCAAGACATTTGTGAGTCTCCTAAAGGAGGGGTATGAAAATGACCCCCTTCTCAATCATCCGCCTACGGATATTGACCTTGTGTACAAGAACGGCTTTTGGACCCATGCACATAATCTCTATGTACCCGAATCTGCTCTGATTGAAGCCCTCAGGTTGGTTTATGACTCAAAACTTGCTGGGCATTTTGGGATTTCCAAAACAGAAGAACTCTTGTCACGTTCCTTTTGGTGGCCCAGCTATAAGAAAGATGTCAAACACTATGTGTCCTCATGTCTGACCTGTGCACGCAGTAAGACTCCCCGAGCCTCTCCTTTGGGGTTGCACCAGCCACTTCCTGTTCCATCAAGACCATGGGGATCAATCTCCATGGACTTTGTGGTAGATTTACCTCCCTCAAAAGAAATGACCACTATTTTGGTCGTTGTTGACCGTCTCACCAAGATGGCTCATCTTATACCTGTTAAGGGGGTGCCTTCTGCTGAACAGACTGCTGAGTTAATGGTTCGAGAAGTATTTAAACTACATGGAATTCCTGACGATGTGGTGTCTGATAGAGGAGTACAGTTTACTTCAAAATTTTGGAAAAATTTTTGCTCAGCCTTAGGTGTAACAGTTAATCTATCTTCTGCTTTTCATCCCCAGTCTAATGGCCAGACCGAGAGGACCAATCAAACATTGGAGCAGTACCTTCGATGTTTTGTCAGTTATCTCCAGGATGACTGGGTGGATTATCTTTGCAGAGTTTGCTTACAACAATTCTAAACATAGCTCCACTTTTCAAAGTCCTTTTTATTTAAACAACGGGTATCATCCAGTCTTTATTCCTGATCTCCCTATCTCAACTCCAATTCCTTCTGTTACCAACAGATTAACTACTTTGCGGGAGATTCAAGAGAAATTGATTGAGACTTTGAGGGAGGCTCAGGAATGTTACCAGAAGGCTGCTGATAGACATCGCAGAGTACTTCCTACTTTTCACGTGGGTGACAAAGTTTGGTTATCAACCAAAAATTTGAAGGTTCATGTTCCGTCTGCAAAGCTGGGCCAAAAGTTTGTAGGAACATTCAAGATTTCTGCTAAAATCAATCCAGTTACCTTTCGGTTAAAACTACCTGACAGTATGAAAATTCACCCTGTGTTTCACATATCGCTTCTCAAACCATTTCAGGAAAATCCTTTTTCTGGAAGAATTCTTCCACCTCCTCCACCAGTTGAGGTACAGGGTGAAGTAGAATTTGTGATGGAGAAAATTCTTGATTCTAGGATCTTTAGAAAAAAGCTACAATATCTGGTCCAATGGGAAGGATATGGGCCAGAAGAAAAGTCTTGGGAACCTGAGGAGAATGTTCATGCCCCTAGATTGACAAGAGAATTCCACCAGAGGTTTCCTCACAAACACAGTCCTAAGACGTCCAGAGGACGTCCTGAGAGGAGGGGAATACTGTCAGGACCTGGGATTGAACCTGGAACTTCTTCTGTGTCTGGCATTGATCCTTCTCACTGAGCTATCTGAGATGTTGGACAGTTCCCTGCCTGATCTGTTGGATATTCTGCCTGGTCCATTAGACAACCCTGTCTTATGTCTTGATTGCTGGTGAACCTTGAACTTCTTGCTCCTCCCATGAACTTCCTTTATAAGCATCGCCTCTGCACTTCCTCTTTGCCAGGTTATTGTGCTTTCTCAGCCAGTGTCTTGCTCTTATCTCCCCTGCTGTTGTCCGGATTTGCTACCATTCATTATCGACCCTTGGCTTGCTCCACGACTACTCTACTGCCTGATCCCAACCTGCAACTACTCATTACCGACCTTTTGGCTTGACTACCGACCACGCTCCCGTCTGATCCTTATCTGCTCATCCGCTACTGGACCCCGGTTTGCTAACACCCTGGTGGGGCAATCCTGAGGACCGCGACCTGGTACTGACACGCAGCTAAGTCCATCTCCACCATCAGGAGCTCTGGTTGGTACTTAGATTCCGCACCTCAGGTGAGCCTGTGTCATCTGCCAGGGTGACTACGAAACTGCTTTAGCATCTGGTCTTCGAGCCTGACGCTTGATCGTGATAGACGGAGAGGATCAACCAGACCCTGGAACAATACCTGCGGTGCTTCTCCTCCTATGCTCAGGATGATTGGGTCTCCCTCCTGCCTGTAGCCGAGTTCGCCTTCAACAATTCTGTCCATTCTGCTACCAAGCAGTCCCCTTTCTGGGTGAATCTTGGCTACCACCCTGCCTTTCTGCCCGACTTGGCATCTGAGAGCCCCATACCTGCTGCTCAGTTTTTGGAAAGGAACAGCAAGCTCCTGCAGGAGACCCTCGCCCAGACCCAGGCTACCAGTAAGAGGAATTTCGACAGAGGGAGAGGGGGGAACTGGAGTTGCAGATTGGTCAACGGGTCTGGTTGTCACCAAGGACCTAAGACTCTCCTGCCCCTCTAAAAAACTGGACCCAAGATATATAGGACCATTTCCTATCAAGAGGAGGATAAATCAAGTAGCTTACGAGCTAAACCTCCTGGCATCCATGCACATTCATCCAGTCTTCCACGTTAATCTGCTGAAACCAACAGTTCCGGACATCTTCCCAGGGCGTAGCACAGCGCCCCCAGAACCGGTCGTGGTGGACCGTGAGGAAGAATTTGAGGTGGAGACTATCCTCGATTGTAGAAAAAGAGGCGGCACTCAATTCTTGGTCAAATTGAAGGGCTACGGGCCCGAAGAGAACTCTTGGGAACCGGAGGAAAACTTGGAAATGAACTGATCAGTGCTTTCTGGAGGAGGCACCCAACTAGGAGAACCCGTTTGGGCATCCGCAGGCTGCCCCTTGGGGGGGGGGGGGCAATGTTAGAAGACTGTGCTGAGAGTTAATTGCATTTGATTGTTGTTTCCTCTATCTCATGGAGGAGCAGCTCTATTTGAACTTCCTGCTTCCTGTAGCAAGTGCTGTTCGTTCTACAGCGTGTACCCGTCCTTCCTGAGCAACTTGTGCCTGTTATCTGTTCCTGTTTCCTGTTCCTGTGACCCGGCTTGCCCGACCTTGTCTGAACTCCGCCTGTACCGACCCTCGGCTTGCCTACGACCATCCGATTGCCTGATCCTTCTGCACTTCTGTCTTTGTCCTTCCTGTCTCTGGAGAGACAAAGTCTCGGGTTCTGAACATGAGCGGAAGTCTGTTCAAGAGTTGATTTTAGGTCAGGTTGGATTAGTAAAATTTCTGAGGGGACAAGATGGTACACAGTATCGGGAGTCTCAGGAAACATATGTGAGAGCGAATCTGCCTTCCCATCTGTCACGTACCTGACGGTGGAGTCTGTCTTGTGCAGGGAACAACCGCTCTTGCGCACCCGATTCAAGGACCCCTGGTAGTGGGGACAGAGGCCCAAGAGTGCGGG
>BLSH010198599.1:21935-32162 GCA_018402905.1 Glandirana rugosa
ACACTCTTCTCCGCAAATATACCGCACGCAGACCCTCGCGATGCGCGCTGTATAAACGCCTCTTCTCACAGCGCTCCCAGACGCACGCCATATAAACGCCTCTTCTCACAGAGCTCCGGCCCAGCCACACGCCATATAAACGCCTCTTCTCGCAGGGCTCCGGCCCGGACGCACGCCATATAAATGCCTCTTCTCGCAGGGCTCCGGCCCAGATGCGCGCTGTATAAACGCCTCTTCTCACAGCGCTCCCAGACGCACGCCATATAAACGCCTCTTCTCACAGCGCTCTGGCCCGGACGCATGCTGTATAAATGCCTCTTCTCGCAGCGCCCCGGACGCACGCCATATAAATACCTCTTCTCACAGCGCTCTGGCCCAGACACACGAAATATAAACGCCTCTTCTCACAGCTCTCTGGCCCAGACGCACGCCATATAAACGCCTCTTCTCACAGCGCTCCGGCACAGACACCCGCCATATAAATGCCTCTTCTCGCAGCGCTCCGGACCGGACACACACCGTATAAACGCCTCTTCTCACAACGCTCCAGCCCGGACGCACGGGTCGCCATATAAACGCCTCTTCTCACAACGCTCTGGCCCGGACGCACGCGTCGCCATATAAACGCCTCTTCTCACAACGCTCCGGCCCGGACGCACGGGTCGCCATATAAACGCCTCTTCTCACAATGCTCCGGCCCGGACGCACGCGTCGCCATATAAACGCCTCTTCTCACAACGCTCCGGCCCGGATGCACGCCATATAAACGCCTCTTCTCACAACGCTCCGGCCCGGATGCACGCCATATAAACGCCTCTTCTCACAGCGCTCCGGCCCGGACTAACGCTGTATAAACGCCTCTTCTCGCAGCGCTCCAGCTGCCATGGCACGCTCACACATGGAACCCCATCCCCCCCACATGAGGTTTCATCATTATTCTACATCTGAGCCAGCTGCCCCAGAAAATGAAAGTCTCTCCGGTGTAAGAAGTCTGGAGGAGGCGGCAGACAGGCGTTCGCTGCGTTTGAACATCTCGTGTGTGGCAGAATCTCGTCTTTCACAGAGTACATGCCTCCGGCCTCTTCTGACAGCTCTGCAGATAAGTGCCGAAACGCGCCGGTCTCCCAGGAACGGCAAAATAAAACCTCCAAAGTGTGAAATGGTTGGATTTCTTGCAGAACTCCTCTGGAAAAAAAACCCATCTTTTTAATCCCATATCTTGATTAATTCATTAAACTGGGGAGTGCGAGAAATACGCCCAGACATCAAAGCGGCAGCGCGGCCAGCAGACAGGATCGGGGCGAGAGCAGAAATAGACGATTCCTCCAACGCCGATTACAGAGGAACGGCCGGGAGCCACGCCGGGATCATCACAGGGATTCATCGATGGAGCTGCATTCATTAGAGGGACTTACATTGTATACAGGAGGTATATATCCATACAGGGGGTATATATCCATATAGGGGGTATATATCCGTACAGGAGGTATATATATCCATACAGGGGGTATATATCCATACAGGGGGTATATATCCATACAGGGGGTTTATATCCATACAGGAGGTATATATCCATATAGGGGGTATATATCCATACAGGAGGTATATATCTGTACAGGAGGTATATATCCATACAGGAGGTATATATCCATACAGGGGGTATATATCCATACAGGGGGTATATATCCATACAGGGGGTATATATCCGTACAGGGGGTATATATCCATACAGGAGGTATATATCCGTACAGGAGGTATATATCCATACAGGGGGTATATATCCATACAGGAGGTATATATCCATACAGGGGGTATATATCCATACAGGAGGTATATATCCATACAGGGGGTATATATCCATACAGGGGGTATATATCCATACAGGGGGTATATATCCATACAGGAGGTATATATCCATACAGGAGGTATATATCCATACAGGGGGTATATATCCATACAGGGGGAATATATCCATACAGGGGGTATATATCCATACAGGAGGTATATATCCATACAGGGGGTATATATCCATACAGGGGGAATATATCCATACAGGGGGTATATATCCATACAGGGGGTATATATCCATACAGGGGGTATATATCCATACAGGAGGTATATATCCATACAGGAGGTATATATCCATACAGGGGGTATATATCCATACAGGGGGAATATATCCATACAGGGGGTATATATCCATACAGGAGGTATATATCCATACAGGGGGTATATATCCATACAGGGGGAATATATCCATACAGGGGGTATATATCCATACAGGGGGTATATATCCATACAGGGGGAATATATCCATACAGGAGGTATATATCCATACAGGAGGTATATATCCATACAGGGGGTATATATCCATACAGGAGGTATATATCCATACAGGGGGTATATATCCATACAGGAGGTATATATATCCGTACAGGAGGTATATATCCATACAGGAGGTATATATCCGTACAGGGGGTATATATCCATACAGGAGGTATATATCCATACAGGGGGTATATATCCATACAGGAGGTATATATCCATACAGGAGGTATATATCCATACAGGAGGTATATATCCGTACAGGAGGTATATATCCGTACAGGGGGTATATATCCTTACAGGAGGTATATATCCATACAGGGGGTATATATCCATACACGGGGTATATATCCATACCTGAGGTATATATCCGTACAGGAGGTATATATATCCATACAGGGGGTATATATCCATACAGGAGGTATATATCCATACAGGAGGTATATATCCGTACAGGAGGTATATATATCCATACAGGGGGTATATATCCATACACGGGGTATATATCCATACCTGAGGTATATATCCATACAGGGGGTATATATCCATACAGAAGGTATATATCCATACAGGGGGTATATATCCATACACGGGGTATATATCCATACCTGAGGTATATATCCGTACAGGAGGTATATATATCCATACAGGGGGTATATATCCATACATGGGGTATATATCCATACCTGAGGTATATATCCATACAGGAGGTATATATCCGTACAGGGGGTATATATCCATACAGGAGGTATATATCCCTACAGGGGGTATATATCCATACAGGGGGTATATATCCATACAGGAGGTATATATCCATACAGGGGGTATATATCCATACAGGAGGTATATATCCATACAGGAGGTATATATCCATACAGGAGGTATATATCCATACAGGAGGTATATATCCATACAGGGGGTGTATATCCATACAGGAGGTATATATCCATACAGGGGGTTTATATCCATACAGGAGGTATATATCCATACAGGGGGTATATATCCATACAGGGGGTATATATCCATACAGGAGGTATATATCCATACAGGGGGTATATATCCATACAGGAGGTATATATCCATACAGGAGGTATCCGTACAGGAGGTATATATCCATACAGGGGGTATATATCCATACAGGAGGTATATATCCGTACAGGGGGTATATATCCATACAGGAGGTATATATCCCTACAGGGGGTATATATCCATACAGGAGGTATATATCCATACAGGGGGTATATATCCGTACAGGAGGAATATATCCATACAGGGGGTATATATCCATACAGGAGGTATATATCCATACAGGGGGTATATATCCATACAGGAGGTATATATCCATACAGGAGGTATATATCCATTCAGGGGGTATATATCCGTACAGGAGGTATATATCCATACAGGGGGTATATATCCGTACAGGAGGAATATATCCATACAGGAGGTATATATCCATACAGGGGGTATATATCCATACAGGAGGTATATATCCATACAGGAGGTATATATCCATACAGGGGGTATATATCCATACAGGAGGTATATATCCATACAGGGGGTATATATCCATACAGGGGGTATATATCCATACAGGAGGTATATATCCGTACAGGAGGTATATATCCATACAGGAGGTATATATCCATACAGGAGGTATATATCCATACGGGGTATATATCCATACAGGGGGTATATATCCATACAGGAGGTATATATCCATACAGGGGGTATATATCCATACAGGAGGTATATATCCATACAGGGGGTATATATCCATACAGGGGGTATATATCCATACAGGAGGTATATATCCATACAGGAGGTATATATCCATACAGGGGGTATATATCCATACAGGGGGATATATCCCTACAGGGGGTATATATCCATACAGGAGGTATATATCCATACAGGGGGTATATATCCATACAGGGGGTATATATCCATACAGGGGATATATATCCATACAGGGGGTATATATCCATACAGGGGGTATATATCCATACAGGGGGTATATATCCATACAGGGGGTATATATCCATACAGGAGGTATATATCCATACAGGAGGTATATATCCATACAGGGGGTATATATCCATACAGGAGGTATATATCCATACAGGGGGTTTATATCCATACAGGAGGTATATATCCATACAGGGGGTATATATCCATACAGGGGGTATATATCCATACAGGAGGTATATATCCATACAGGGGGTATATATCCATACAGGAGGTATATATCCATACAGGAGGTATCCGTACAGGAGGAATATATCCATACAGGGGATATATATCCATACAGGGGGTATATATCCATACAGGAGGTATATATCCATACAGGGGGTATATATCCATACAGGAGGTATATATCCATACAGGAGGTATATATCCATTCAGGGGGTATATATCCATACAGGAGGTATATATCCATACAGGAGGTATATATCCATACAGGAGGTACATATACATACAGGGGGTATATATCCATACAGGAGGTATATATCCATACAGGGGGTATATATCCATACAGGAGGTATATATCCATACAGGGGGTATATATCCATACAGGGGGTATATATCCATACAGGAGGTATATATCCATACAGGGGGTATATATCCATACAGGAGGTATATATCCATACAGGAGGTATATATCCGTACAGGAGGTATATATCCATACACGGGGTATATATCCATACCTGAGGTATATATCCGTACAGGAGGTATATATATCCATACAGGGGGTATATATCCATACACGGGGTATATATCCATACCTGAGGTATATATCCATACAGGAGGTATATATATCCATTCAGGGGGTATATATTCATACAGGAGGTATATATCCATACAGGGGGTATGTATCCATACCTGAGGTATATATCCATACAGGAGGTATATATCCATACAGGGGGTATATATCCATACAGGGGGTATATATCCGTACAGGAGGTATATATATCCATACAGGAGGTATATATCCGTACAGGAGGTATATATCCATACAGGAGGTATATATCCATACAGGAGGTATATATCCATACAGGAGGTATATATATCCGTACAGGAGGTATATATCCATACAGGAGGTATATATCCATACAGGGGGTATATATATCCGTACAGGAGGTATATATCCATACAGGAGGTATAAATCCGTACAGGGGGTTTATATCTGTACAGGAGGTATATATCCATACAGGAGGTATATATCCATACAGGAGGTATATATATCTGTACAGGAGGTATATATCCATACAGGAGGTATATATCCATACAGGGGGTATATATCCATACAGGAGGTATATATCCATACAGGGGGTATATATCCATACAGGGGGTATATATCCATACAGGGGGTATATATCCATACAGGGGGTATATATCCATACCTGAGGTATATATCCATACAGGAGGTATATATCCGTACAGGGGGTATATATCCATTCAGGGGGTATATATTCATACAGGAGGTATATATCCATACAGGGGGTATGTATCCATACCTGAGGTATATATCCATACAGGAGGTATATATCCATACAGGGGGTATATATCCATACAGGGGGTATATATCCGTAGAGGAGGTATATATCCATACAGGAGGTATATATCCGTACAGGAGGTATATATCCATACAGGAGGTATATATCCATATAGGGGGTATATATCCGTACAGGAGGTATATATCCATACAGGAGGTATATATCCATACAGGAGGTATATATCCGTACAGGAGGTATATATCCATACAGGAGGTATATATCCATACAGGGGGTATATATCCGTACAGGAGGTATATATCCATACAGGAGGTATATATATCCGTACAGGAGGTATATATCCATACAGGAGGTATAAATCCGTACAGGGGGTTTATATCTGTACAGGAGGTATATATCCGTACAGGAGGTATATATCCAAACAGGGGGTATATATCCATACAGGAGGTATTTATCCGTACAGGAGGTATATATGCATACAGGGGGTATATATCCATACAGGAGGTATATATCCGTACAGGAGGTATATATCCGTACAGGAGGTATATATCCATACAGGGGGTATATATCCATACAGGAAGTATATATCCGTACAGGAGGTATATATCCATACAGGAGGTATATATCTATACAGGAGGTATATATCCATGCAGGAGGTATATATCCGTACAGGGGGTATATATCCATACAGGAGGTATATATCCATACAGGGGGTATATATCCATACAGGAGGTATATATATCCGTACAGGAGGTATATATCCGTACAGGAGGTATATATCCATACAGGAGGTATATATCCGTACAGGGGGTATATATCCATACAGGGGGTATATATCCATACAGGAGGTATATATCCATACAGGGGGTATATATCCATACAGGAGGTATATATCTATACAGGAGGTATATATCCGTACAGGAGGTATATATCCATACAGGAGGTATATATCCATATAGGGGGTATATATCCATACAGGGGGTATATATCCATACAGGAGGTATATATCTATACAGGAAGTATATATCCGTACAGGAGGTATATATCCATACAGGAGGTATATATCTATACAGGAGGTATATATCCATACAGGGGGTATATATCCATACAGGAGGTATATATCCATACAGGGGGTATATATCCATACAGGAGGTATATATATCCGTACAGGAGGTATATATCCATATAGGAGGTATATATCCATACAGGAGGTATATATCCATACAGGGGGTATATATCCATACAGGAGGTATATATCTATACAGGAAGTATATATCCGTACAGGAGGTATATATCCATACAGGAGGTATATATCTATACAGGAGGTATATATCCATACAGGGGGTATATATCCATACAGGTGGTATATATCCATACAGGGGGTATATATCCATACAGGGGGTATATATCCATACAGGAGGTATATATCCATACAGGAGGTATATATATCCGTACAGGAGGTATATATCCGTACAGGGGGTATATATCCATACAGGAGGTATATATCCATACAGGGGGTATATATCCATACAGGAGGTATATATCCATACAGGAGGTATATATCCGTACAGGGGGTATATATCCATACAGGAGGTATATATCCATACAGGGGGTATATATCCATACAGGGGGTATATGTCCATACAGGAGGTATATATCCATACAGGAGGTATATATCCGTACAGGGGGTATATATCCATACAGGAGGTATATATCCATACAGGGGGTATATATCCATACAGGGGGTATATATCCATACAGGAGGTATATATCCATACAGGGGGTATATATCCATACAGGAGGTATATATCCATACAGGGGGTATATATCCATACAGGAGGTACAATATCTCACAAAAGTAAGTACACCCCTCACATTTATTCTATCTTTTCATGTGACAACACTGAAGAGCTGACACTTTGCTACAATGTAAAGTAGTGAGTGTACAGCTTGTATAACAGTGTAAATTTGCTGTCCCCTCAAAATAACTCAACACACAGCCATTAATGTCTAAACCGCTGGCAACAAAAGTGAGTACACCCCTAAGTGAAAATGTCCAAATTGGGCCCAAAGTGTCAATATTTTGTGTGGCCGCCATTATTTTCCAGCACTGCCTTAACCCTCTTGGGCATGGAGTTCAACAGAGCTTCACAGGTTGGCACTGGAATCCTCTTCCCCTCCTCCATGACGACATCACAGAGCTGGTGGATGTTAGAGACCTTGCGCCCCTCCACCTTCCGTTTGAGGAGCCCCACAGATGCTCAATAGGGCTTAGGTCTGGAGATGCTTGGCCAGTCCATCACCTTTACCCTCAGCTTCTTTAGCAAGGCAGTGGTCGTCTTGGAGGTGTGTTTGGGGTCGTTATGTTGGAATGCTGCCCTGCGGCCCAGTCTCTGAAGGGAGGGGATGCTCTGCTTCAGTATGTCACAGTACATGTTGGCATTCATGGTTCCCTCAATGAACTGTAACTTCCCAGTGCCGGCAGCACTTATGCAGCCCCAGACCATGACACTCCCACCACCATGCTTGACTGTAGGCAAGACACACTTGTCTTTGTGCTCCTCACCTGGTTGCCGCCACACACGCTTGACACCATCTGAACCAAATAAGTTTATCTTGGTCTCATCTGACCACAGGGCATGGTTCCAGTAATCCATATCCTTAGTCTGCTTGTCTTCAGCAAATTGTTTGCAGGCTTTCTTGTGCATCATCTTTAGAAGAGGCTTCCTTCTGGGACGACAGCCATGCAGACCAATTTGATGCAGTGTGCGGCGTATGGTCTGAGCACTGACAGGCTGACCCCCCACCCCTTCAACCTCTGCAGCAATGCTGGCAGCACTCATACGTCTATTTCCCAAAGACAACCTCTGGATATGACGCTGAGCACCGCACTCAACTTCTTTGGCCGACCATGGTGAGGCGCTGTTCTGAGTGGAACCTCTCCTGTTACACCGCTGTATGGTCTTGGCCACCGTGCTGCAGCTCAGTTTTAGGGTCTTGGCAATCTTCTTATAGCCTAGGCCATCTTTATGTAGAGCAAGAACTCTTTTTTTCAGATCAGATCCTCATAGGGATGGCATGAGGAGCCATTGTTGAACTTCCAGTGACCAGTATGAAAGAGTGAGAGTGATAACACCACATTTAACACACCTACTCCCCATTCACACCTGAGACCTTGTAACACTAACAAGTCACAGGACACAGAGGAGGGAAAATGGCTAATTGGGCCAGATATATACATCCTATATACAGATATATACCTCCTATACGATTTATACATACAGAAGGTATATATATCTGTATAGGAGGTATATATCTGTACAGGAGGTATATATCCGTACAGAAGGTATATATATCCGTATAGGAGGTATATATCTGTACAGGAGGTATATTTCCGTAGAGAAGGTATGTATATATCCATACAGGAAGTATATATCCATACAGGAGGTGTATATCCATACAGGAAGTATATATCCATACAGGAGGTGTATATCTGTACAGAAGGTATATATCCGTGCAAGGAGGTATATATCTTTACAGGAAGTATATAATCTGTAAAGCAGGAATATATCCATACAAGAGGTACAGTAAATACACTATATTGTCAAAAGTATTGGGACACCTGCCTTTACACGCACATAACACTTTAATGATATCCCAGTCTTAGTCCGTAGGGTTCAATATTGAGTTGGTCCACCCTTTGCCGTTATAACAGCTTCACCTCTTCTGGGAAGGCTGTCCACAAGGTTTAGGAGTGTGACTATGGGAATGTTTGACCGTTCTTCCAGGAGCACATTTGTGAGCTCAGGCACTGATGTTGGACGAGAAGGCCTGGCTCGCGGCCTCCGCTCCATTCTATCGGGTTGAGGTCAGGACTCTGTGCAGGCCAGTCAAGTTCCTCTACCCCAAACTCACTCATCCATGTTTTTATGGACCTTGCTTTGTGCAATGGTCCAAAACATTTGGTGGAGGGAGGATTATGGAGTGTGGATGCTTTTCAGAGGTTGGGCTTGGCCCATTCGTTCCAGTGAAGGGAACACTTAAGACATCAGCATACCAAGACATTTTGGAAAATTTCATGCTCCCAACTTTGTGGGAACAGTTTTGGGATGGCCCCTTCCTGTTCCAACATGACTGCGCACCAGTGTACAAAGCAAAGTCCATAAAGACGTGGATGGAAGTGGGGAGGGGAGGCTCATTGATGGAGGTGGAGAGGGAAGGCTCATTGATGGAGGTGGGGAGGAAAGGGTCATTGATAGAGGTGAACAGGGAAGGCTCATCGATGGAGGAGGGGAAGGAAGGCTCATTAGTAGAAGGGAAAAGGGAAAACGTATAGATGGAGGTGGGGAGGGAAGGCTCATTGATGGAGGGGGGAAGGCAAGGCTCA
>BLSH010198599.1:40014-54051 GCA_018402905.1 Glandirana rugosa
CCAAATACCGGTTAAACTCCTACCCACCGACACTCAGGAGAACCCAACCTGGGGCAAATAATCCGGGGGGAACGATCATCTCCCAACCTGGGGGAAACCGGAAGTAAGAACCACCGTCTCTATGTTGTTCCACAACCTTTGCAAGGAGTCTCTAAAGGGAGGTATCACTGTTACTACTGTAGTGTGTCACCGACGTCTAAACAGCCGACGGGTAGGTACCACGGCTAGAGGGCAAGGTGGTGTAGGGTTTCCCAGGGATAACCTACTTTACACCCCTCACACCTCCGGTAACCTCACGTCCCTGGAGTAACAGGTCATCTCTGAGGAACGTTTCCAACACCTTGTTGTATCTCTGCCACCAAGAATGAAGGCCAAAGGGGGTCCAACCCTCTACTAGCAAGGGGGGCCTAATAAACGGGGTCCAACCCAAGAGGACTCACAGCCACCCATCCTCAAATTGGCCATAAACCACTGGAAGGGATCTCTTCTTCTCGCCCATGTTATCACCCACCTACGATCTATGATATATGTACCTATTCTAGAATGGAAGGAGGGGAGGGGAGGACATAGAACCAACAAAGAAATACACTGATAGGAATATTAATTATATAGGTCAATGTAGACTATCAAAAAGATCTTCACCTACCATAACATACCTAACATGCCATCCAACTTGCATCTCTACTTACCTTTCCCAGTCTACAATCAGAAATGACCATAAGGCCATCCCTGAAGGAACCAGTCCAAACCCCAAGAGGGCTCATCACCACGCATCCTCAAATTGGCCATAAACCACTGGAAGGGATCTCCTCCTGCTTGCCCAAGTTATCACCCACCTACGACCAGTGACTGATTGAGTCTCCAGCCCTAACGAGTTACATCAGAGATGATCAGGGAAGGTGAGGTCACCTTCCCATGCTGGGGCCACCAAGACATGGACAACCCAACCAGGCGGCAGATGTCCTGTCCCAGCACCCTCTTGCCTGACCACAGTGAGATGTGGATGAAGAAAATAAAAAGGAGGATGTCCTGGGCTGGACTGTGGGACCTGAACTGCTGGTGCACCTCATATATCTACTGGAGGAAAGAGGACCCGATGGTTGCGATGCGGCTGTGGCGGTGGTCCAGTATCAGAGAGAGAGGTCATGTTGCCAGAAGCATGGAGACTGCTGAGTGAATAGTCCTGCAGGAAGGATCCATGAGGAAGGAGTTGTCTCAATTAACACTGGCCATAAACGGTTCAAATCTCGGTCGGTTCAGCAGGGACCAGCCGAGATTTGAACCATGTTTGGGCAGGCTGATTGCATCCAAGTTGATTGATCGAGCACGCAGAATTTTTCATGCGATTATTGCCAGCGGGTATAGCTGCTAGCAATAATCACTGTATGTTCTCCCAGCCGGAACGGCTCCCCGCACTCCCTTACCGGGAGGACACAGTAGCTCCACGGGAGGCATTTTCTTTCCTGCAACCTGTTGGAAGTCTTCCGGCTCCGCTGTGTGTTGAATTTGGCAGCTGCTGAGGTTTTGCCCCATCTGGAAAGCACCAAAAGGAGCTGATTGGGCTCATGTTGGTTGCAGCGCCCCCCTGTGGTGGGTCCAGGGAAGACCTCTCTATAAGAAGGTAACAGGCGCCTTGCGGTCGGCTGACATTTCTCAGAGTGAATTGAGACTTTTTTTATTGATCTTCAGTCCTCTCACCGCAGCGGGGAAATTGGTGCGTTCAGCGTGAATCTCTCTTCACATATAGAGGTCAGACGAGTCCTTTTCAGGGAAGATTTGCCGTCATTACGCTCAGTCATCGCTCGCGCGGAGCGCCGGCCTGTCATCTCATCATCCGCGGGTAATAATAGAGCAATTATGTGATTTGCTCACCTGAAGGCCTTCGCCATGAAATGATGGAGACTCTTCTGAAACCTCCTTCATTTTCCGACATCTCAGCCATATTCCGCCTCCTACGCCGCAATGACAGCCGCCGCTGACAGACACTAATTACCCGGCCAGCCGAGAGACGCAATTATTTCTATTAGAAGTTTTACAGAACTTCTATGAGAGATGAAACTTTCCGAGAGGAGACGCCGCGCCGGAGGATCAGAGACGCCATTGAAGAGGACCTGTCCACCAACAAATCCGATCAATAATCAATAAAAGTATATGTGGGAGGGGCAGAGACACAAACTACTGCAGGGAAATCTCCCCATTGTGGGAGGGGCAGAGACACAAACTACTGCAGGAAATCTCCCCATTGTGGGAGGGGCAGAGACACAAATACTGCAGGAAATCTCATCATTGTGGGAGGGGCAGAGACACAAACTACTGCAGGAAATCTCCCCATTGTGGGAGGGGCAGAGACACAAACTACTGCAGGGAAATCTCCCCATTGTGGGAGGGGCAGGTCACACTCCCTGCTTATTCAGACCTATAACTATGCAGTCAGCAAAGCTCATGCTCCCTACTGATTGGATCTCTCTACTATAGCTCTGACTCAGCAGGGGGCATGTCTGACCTCTGCAGAGAGACCACTGCTTCCACACAGAGAGCAAGGCTTTTCTACTGCTGCATAGTAAAGAACATGAACTATAAGACTCTGCACAACTTCTGTATTGATGTTCCTGGATTGTATTCAGCTGAAATAAGCTGGAGGTTTGGTTGGGCTGTACGATTGTACGCAGTAGATATTTCTTATATTTTGCAGGGTTCTGGTGGGAATGTGCGTCTTTATCAGGCAGTTCCCGGTGTTCTCACCGTATGACCAATCAGAGCAGGAGGTGTCCCTGGGACCGTGTGCCCTTCTGATATAGCTTTATAACACATGAGCCGCAGTGTTCGGGGGATGGGGACTTTATGGTAAATCTATCACAGTGAGTCAGCCCAGTCTCAGTGTGAAAATGCATGTCAGTCTGAGCCGCCGGTGACACGCGAGCCACATGTGACGCTAAGCGACAGTGACAGTCTCTCTGGTATGTGTGTGCGGAGGGTGACAGCCAGCGCTGGGATCTGTCCGATTGCCTTATAGACAAAGAGCTGACACTCTGCTGTGAAAGCGCTCCTTCCTTCCAGAGTGCGAAAACTTGACAAGAAACACTGCGCCCCAAACACAATGATCAATGCGATACAAATACTGATATTATCTGATGATGTCATCGCACAGAGAACCTGATGATGTCATCACACAGAGAACCTGATGACGTAATCGCTCAGAGAACCTGATGATGTCATCACACAGAGAGAACCTGATGATGTCATCGCACAGAGAACCTGATGATGTCATCGCACAGAGAACCTGATGATGTCATCGCACAGAGAACCTGATGATGTCATCGCACAGAGAACCTGATGATGTTATCGCACAGAGAACCTGATAATGTCATTGCCTAGAGAACCTGATGATGTCATCGCTCAGAGAACCTGATGATGTCATCACACAGAGAACCTGATGATGTCATCACTCAGAGAACCTAATGATTTCATCACTCAGAGAACCTGATGATGTCATTACTCAGAGAACCTGATGACGTAATCGCTCAGAGAACCTGATGATGTCATCACACAGAGAACCTGATGACGTAATCGCTCAGAGAACCTGATGATGTCATCACACAGAGAACCTGATGATGTCATCACTCAGAGAACCTGATGATTTCATCACTCAGAGAACCTGTTGACGTCATTACTCAGAGAACCTGGTGATGTTATCGCTCAGAGATCCTGATGATGTCATCGCTCAGAGAATCCGATGACGTAATCGCTCAGAGAACCTGATGATTTTTATCACACAGAGAACCAGATGATGTCATCACTCGGAGAAACTGATGACGTAATCGCTCGGAGAACTTGATGACGTAATCGCTCAGAGTACTTGATGATGTCATTGCTCAGAGAACCTGATGATGTCATCGCTCAGAGAACCCGGTGACATAATCGCTCAGAAAACCTGATGACGTCATTACTCAAAGAGCCTGATGACGTCATCGCTCAGAGATCCTAAAGATGCCATCACTCAGCCAGCCCGATGATGTCATCGCTCAGAGAACCTGATGATGTCACCTCTCAGAGAGTCTGATGACATCATTGCACAGAGAACCTGAAGACATCATTGGTCAGAGAATCTGAAGATGTCATCGCTCAGACAACCTAAAGATGTCATCGCTCAGACAACCTGAAGATGTCATCGCTCAGAGAACCTGATGATGTCACTGTTTAGAGAGCCTGATGACATCATTGCTCAGCGAACCTGATGACATCATTGGTCAGAGAACCTGAAGATGTCATCGCTCAGAGAACCTGAAGATGTCATCGCTCAGACAACCTGAAGATGTCATCGCTCAGGGAACCTGAAGATGTCATCGCTCAGGGAACCTGATGATGTCACCGTTTAGAGAGCCTGATGACATCATTGCTCAGAGAACCTGATGACGTTATTGGTCAGAGAACCTGAAGATGTCATCGCTCAGAGAACCTGAAGATGTCATCGCTCAGACAACCCGAGGATGTCATTGCTCAGAGAGCCTGATGATGTAATCACTCAGAGAACCTGAAGATGTCATCGCTCAGGGAGCCTGATGGTGTCATCACACAGAGAACCTGAGGATGTCATCGCTCAGGGAGCCTGATGATATCAACTCTCAGAGAATCTGATGATGTCATCACTCACAGAATCTTATGATGGCAACACTCAGAGAACCTGATGATGTCATTGCTCAGAGATCCTGATGATGACATTGCTTAGAGAATCTCATACGGAAAATGCTGATTTGGAGATAACATTTTTGTAATATTTATCATTTTTGTTGTTGGTGATTGCTGTTGAAAATCTGAATTCCCTTTATATTTCCTCTCCTAGTGATAGTGACCTCCACCTGGGGATTTTTGGGGGGGGAGTCTCTGATGTGTAGACAGGTCCACCGATTCCCTAACTTGACCAATGAGCGCTGTGCTGCTCACTCATATAAATGTCACAGGATCAGACTGGTTCTCTTTCCATCCTTTCCATCCTTTTTAAATTTTAGCCATAATATTGGAAAGCCGGCCATGTGCCATATGGACGATGAAGGGCCTCTAAAGGAATGATGGAGGTCACTGTCCTTGTCTCCATACACAGTCCTGGAATTACTCTGCGGATGATCTTCTGATGAATGGATGGAGGTGACGGCTTTCTTTGTAAATTGTTTCATCCATCACACTGTATATTACCCCCTTCCCCCATATTGGGTCTGTGCCAGACTCCTTCCTTGTCTTACACCTGGTTGGCCTTATTTGTTCCTCGTCTGGTGATCCTTCATTTCATTTATCTGACATCTGACCTCTGTTCTCCAATTGCCTCATCTATCTGCTGTTCCGTATTTCCATTCTACAGTCTGCCGTTAATCTTTTCCATCCCCAGGAAGACACCCAACATCTATTTCTATCCTTCCCTAGCCAGATAAATCCCCAGATCCAAGGGGTCCTCCACCGTCCCACCATCACACCACCCCACTGTCCCACCATCACACCGTCGAACCATCACACCATCCCACTGTCCCACCATCCCAATGTCCCACTGTCCCACCTTCATACCGTCCCACCATCACACATCCCACTGTTCCACCATCCCATTGTCCCACGATACCGCCATCCTACCATCACACTATCCCACCGTCACACTATCCCACCATTCCACCATCACACCGTTCCATCGTCACGCTGTTCCACCATCCCACTGTCCTACCATCCCACGGTTCCCCCATCACATTCTCCCACCGTTCCACCATCCCACCGTCCCACCATTACACTGTTCCACCATCACACTGTCCCACCGTTCAACCGTTCCACCATCTCCCCATCACACCGTTCCCCCATCACACTGTCCTGCCGTCCAACCGTTCCACCATCTCACCATCACACTGTCCCATCATCATACCGTTCCCCCATCACACCGTCCCACCATCACACTGTCCCACCGTTCCACCACCCCATCACCCCACCATTACACTGTTCCACCATCTCCCTATCACACCATCCCACCGTTCCCCCAATCACACTGTCCTGCCGTCCAACCATTCCACCGTTCCACCATCACACCGCCCCACCATCCCACTGTCCCACTATCCCACCAGCTGGTGGCCGGGATCGCTCAGTCTGGATACAAAAATGTCTCCTTTAATTGTAGTAATTTCATTGTTCATTAGATGAGACCGCAATTCATCCACAGGAGTTCATATCCAGGGGTAGGGGGACAGTCTAGGAAATAAAGGTAAAAACTGGAGACCCAGCGGGGTCACCGAGGCAACAAGGAGCAATGGAGTCACAGAATGGCACAGGATACTTGGGGTCACTGCCGTCACTGGAGACACTCAAGTCACTGGAGACTGTGGGGTCTTTAGAAATTCTCCTGGCCACTCAAAATTTAAGATTTTCCTTCTTAATGGTCACCAAGAAAAATAGAAAGGGTGACGGGGACACAGACAGCAATAAAACCTAACAGGGGGTCTCATCCATCTCCACTCCATCCAGGCGCCTACAGATGCCTTTCCTAGCGGGGCGCCGGTCGGTGTGAGTTCAGAATTCTCTGCCTATAGGCTCCTGAGACATAAATCCAGCCCTGGCTCCTGTCAGGTGCCCATTGAGGAAAGCCTTGTGGTATTGCGAGCCGCTAAACCGCAGCTGGTGAGCTTCTCTGACATTTTGGTTTGCATGGTGGCTCAGCCCCCGATGTCTCTTTCGACCATCACCACGTTTCTCCATCCATCAGAGCGATGGGACAATGGGTGGGGTCAGAGCTACCAGGGTCGCAAAAGTTGCACTTGCCACTGGGCCCTGCCGTTCCCCCACTGTCGGGGGGCCCCCAGCGGGGGTTGCTAGTCACACGGCAATGAGCTGAAAGCGTCCCTCTTGTACAGCTCAGAGCCGGCATTGACAATTCTCTCTCCCTCTCCATCCTCTCTCGCACGGGACGCACTAATGAGCAGTGGTAGGAGACACTAATGAGCAGTGGTAGGAGAAAATAATGAGCAGTGGTAGGAGGCACTAATGAGCAGTGGTAGGGGGCACTAATGAGCAGTGGTAGGAGGCACTAATGAGCAGTGGTAGGAGAAAATAATGAGCAGTGGTAGGAGGCACTAATGAGCAGTGGTAGGGGGCACTAATGAGCAGTGGTAGGAGGCACTAATGAGCAGTGGTAGGAGGCACTAATGAGCAGTGGTAGGAGGCACTAATGAGTAGTGGTAGGAGGCACTAATGAGCAGTGGTAGGGGGCACAAATGAGCAGTGGTAGGGGGCACAAATGAGCAGTGGTAGGGGGCACAAATGAGCAGTGGTAGGGGGCACAAATGAGCAGTGGTAGGGGGCACAAATGAGCAGTGGTAGGGGGCACTAATGAGCAGTAGGCTCTGGTCCAGCTGCACTGATGGACATTGAGCACTGATAGATACTGATAGGCAGCATTGAAGAGCACTGATAGGTGGCACTGATGGATCATGGTTTCTTGCCCTGGGGCCCTGAAGGTTCTAGTTACGCCTTGGGGTGGGGTTGCCTTTGAGAATGGAGGGACGGATGCTCCGATATTCTCATTATTTCCTGTCTCAGAGGCTGTACTGTTTTTCTGTATGTCATCCACATCTTCATCTTCCAGCTCAGCCAATGACAGAAGGAATCCTTATTGAGACCTCCAGGAAACGAGAACAAAGAGATCCCCACCCCGGCACACGGAGAGAAGGATTTCATCTCATGGAGACAAATAATTAAGAAAATACGTTTTCCTGAATGGAGAAATGTCAGACTTATATCTGCCAATAAATTCTGCATCTTCCCGGATAATTCACTTCACCATCGGGCGTGTGGAGTGAAGACGGCACAGCGGGGTGCAGGATGGAGGGCGGCACCGCCTTTCATTGTGTTAAGGGCGCTGAGGATGGAGATGGGGGTCATTCACTGTGACAACCAGGATGAATTGAGAGAACGATGCGATGGGTGGCTAAATCTGTGTCACTGATTTACAGATGTGAGGTCAGTGGCATCAATTTTATTTCCATGTAAAAAAAAAAATTTCCCAGCTACATCACTGACCTGGTCTCAAAATACCAACCAAGTTGTTCTCTTCGTTCCTCCCATGACCTCCCCGCTCTCTAGCTCCCTTGTCTCCTCATTCCTTGCTCGCCTCCAGCAGGGCACTGCGACCCACCCAATATTCGCTATCGGTTTCCAGCTTCTCCTCCCAGCCAATCAGGACAGGAGGCGGATCTAAAGAAGACTGGGTTAGCCAGGAGGAGAAGCCGCGGCGCCGTGATCCTGGAGCGGTGAGTGTGTCCCCCCCCCCATAAAAAGTTGAGCACCAGCCGCCACTGCTGTAAATGATGCGGTCGCAGATCTGTGCGCTGTCATGGATGGGGGGTGTCACCTTCGCGGTCAGATATCACTTCCTACTTGATGGTGTCACCCCTCTGGCAGGTGTCGCCCGGGTGCAGTCCGCATCCCCTGCACTCCCATAGTGACGCCGCTGCATGAGGTTTAAAGTAAACAGCAGATATGGCTGCAGTACTCACCTCTTCTATGCCAGTGGTTCTCAACCCTGTCCTCAAGTACCCCCCAACAGGCCATGTTTTCAGGTTTTCCTTTATCTTGCACAGGTTCTTTAAATCAGAGTCAATGGGTTGGTATTTTGGACAGCTATTTTATCTTAGAGAAATTCCTAAAACATGGCCTGTTGGGGGTACTTGAGGACAGGGTTGAGAACCACTGTTCTATGGCACCTTCCCCTGCAGTAATTCCCTTCGCCCACTAGATGTCCTCAGTGCTCTGGGTTAAATGATGTCCAGCATTATTCAGCTTGGGAGACTGAGGACATCCTGGGAGTGCAGGGCGGCACCACGGGGCACTGAGAATGGTGTCAATGAATGGCAATTGACGAAGAGGAAACTGCAAGACACATGATTGGCTGAAACAATCAGGAAATGGTACGTTTATATATAAATAAAAGCATAAAACACTCAAGAGGGCCTCAGAAGTGGAGGGGGGATGGGGGGACACTGAGGGTGCTGGTGTTGGACTATAATTCATTTTAATGTGAGAACAGAAGAGAGCAGATATTCACATCCTGTCCAGTGTGCCCCATAGATCTGCACAGAACAGCCAGGTCCAGGGGCAAGGACCTCTGACCCAGGGAAAGATTACAAAGTGAAAACATTTACATACAAATTAAAAAAAAAAATATATATATATATATATATATATATATATATATATATATATATAGAAGAAGGGGAGGAATGGGGTTAATAAAAACAAAATACTGAGAGTTATTGACTGGATAATAAAGATCAGATTTAAAAAAAACTTTTTAATTATTTATTTTATTGTTATTTATTTATTTATTACAAGGTGCATGGATGTCAAAAGAAGGACACTGCTGGACCTCTTCACCTGAGGCGGCTTTTTGTCTCCTAAGCCCCATAATGGACGGCTCAGAGTTGTCAAGTCCAATGGGAACCCCAGGCAATGCTTCTCAGCAATCAGGAGCCGTATAAGAATATAAAAAAGGGTCGCTGGTTTGAATGCAAAAGGGTCGCTGGTTCGAATCCCAACCACGACAATACCTGCCTGGAGTTTGCATGTTCTCCCTGTGCCTGCGTGGGTTTTCTCTGGGTACTCCGGTTTCCTCCCACACTCCAAAGACATGCTGGTAGGTCAATTAGATCCTGTCTAAATTGGCCCTAATATATGTATTATATTGGGCGGCACAGTGGTGTAGTGGATAGCACTTTTGGCTGGCAGCAAAAGGGTCACTGGTTCAACTCCCAGCCACGACACTACCTGCATGGAGTTTGCATGTTCTCCCTGTGCCTGCGTGGGCTTCCTCCGTCTATCCGGTCTAAATTGGCCCTAGTATGTGTATGAATGTGAGTTAGGGACCTTAGATTGTAAGCTCCTTGAGGGTAGGGACTGATGTGAATGTACAATGTATATGTAGAGTGCTGCGTAAATTGACAGCGCTATATAAGTACCTGAAATAAATAAATAAAGATAGAACAAAAGAAAGAATACAATAATAAATCACTTCCAGAAATCAGCAGCAGTTAGCAGATTGGCCACTAGATGGCATACATGTACTACCAATGGAGAAATGTGGTGACACAGTGCCACCTAATGTACATCTCTCCCAAGGCTCCTATATGAGGAGTTTTTAGGGTTGGAATCAGTTTTCCTGCATTTTTCATATTTTCTCATTTCAAATTCAACTACAACCCCGGAAACTGGTATTTAATTTGTAAAAACTGGCATGGAACTTCCCCCCTCCCCCAACAAAAATATATACTAGATCCTTAGGAGTCCGTCAGGTATTTTGGGGGACCTGTAGGGGGATCCCTATGTTGTTTTTAACAAAATAAAATAGGAAGCCGGCAGTGAAATGTCATTTACTGGCAATTTAAAAATGTTTTTGTTTTTTACCACATCCTACAGCAAGAATGACAAAAAAAAAAAGGCACGCCTCCCTCGGATCTGATATCGATTTTTAGGGGGAACTGCATGCAAAAAAAATGTATAGGGTCCCCCCAAAACCCACACCAGACCCTTAGGCTAGGTTCACACCTGTGCGGGTGGTGCCGCTGCAACCACCTGCATAGTGAAACGTGGGACCCGTCACGTGGGCGGGTGGCATTAATGCTAATGGCACACCGCCCGCACTGGAAGCCAAGCCGCACTGGGAACGGTGCTGTACTAGTGGTTCCCGTGCAGCTGGGATTTCCAAGGTAGTGCAGGGACTTAAGAGGTCCTCAAAGTACCATGATGCTCCGTTCAAATATGCAAAGGAAAGAGGAATCCCGATAGTGCAGATGGTAATAGATTTATTATAAACAAAACAGTAGTAACTCACAATTGAATTTGATACAGCCGGCTCAATCACAATGAGATTGGTTTCCAGCCTCTAAGATGGCGGCCGCGTCCCCAGTTCTTGGAATCCTGTCTCGTGTGCCGTCAGGCTCCGGCCAACGCGTTTCGTCATCAAGGTGGCATCGTCAGGGGCGACGTCACGCCCCATGACGATGTCACTTTGATGACGAAACGCATTGGGGGCACCCCTGACGACGTCACCTTGATGACGAAATGCGTTGGATGGAGCCTGACGGCTTATAATGTTGCACTGAATACTTATTATCATCGATTCATGTTTTGTTTCTTCACCTGAACATATCACCTGGCTGCATCAATTGTTCTGATATAATTGGACTTGCTCTAGTGCAGATTTTTTTGGATTTCTAATCATCATGAAGTTAATGAGTCCACTTTTACATCAGAGTCCACAGAGTTCCCCTTTTACATCTGAATTCAGAGAGTTCCCCTTTTACATCTCAATCTGCAGAGCTCCCCTTTTACATTTGAACTCACAGAATTCCCTTACGCTGTAGGATGGGACTCTGCAGACTCTGATGTAAGGGAGAACTCGGGGGGGGGGCGTGTCCAAGATGGCCACCGGAGCAGACGTGTGGTGAGGGAGCTCCTGCACGAATCTCGGTTTTTATCCGCTTCCCTGCAGTGACCGACCGCCCTGACTGGAGCAGGTAGGAGAGGCTGACTCCGGGACAGGTATGCCCAAGGGCAGAGGCGGAGGTAGCTATAAGACCCGAGCCTCTGCCACTCGAACACCTCCGGCCTTGGTGCAGGACAGCGCGGCGAGGCCTCCTGCGGCTGTAGCCAGCATGGCCACGCAGACGGAACAGGCAGACCGAGGGGGGGCTGGAAGCGCCAGATTTGAAGCCCTAATGCAGGCCATCAACAACTGCCAAGCCACCGTGACGGGTAAAATGGAGGAGGTGCAGCTCGACATAGGGCTCATTCGCAGAGACATGGACACCTTCAGGGGACAGCTTGCTGAAGCAGAGCGACGGGTGGGAGATACAGAGGACGGCCTGAGGGAACAACATGCCTTGTTGCATGTGCTCTGTACAAAAGTGAAACACCTGGAAGCCCATGCTGAGGATGCCGAGAACCGCAGCAGGAGGAACAACCTCCGCGTGGTAGGCCTCCCGGAAGACGCAGAGGGTAACGATCCGCTGACATTCACGGAGAATCTGCTGCGGTCTCTTCTGCCACAAGCCCGATTCTCGGATCTATTCGTTGTGGAGAAGGCACATAGGATGCCTGCTGCCCGGGGGCCCCCGGGAGCTCCTCCACGTACGTTTATTTTTCGCCTACTCAATTACAGAGACACGGTTCTCCGGGAGGCCAGGAAGGTGGACGCCTTGCGATATGAAGGCACAAAAGTTATGCTGTTCCCAGACTACTCCATAGAGACTCAAAAACTTTGAAGATCCTTTGACCAGGTAAAGCTCAATTTGAGAAACAGGAAGATCAAGTACAGCATGCTATTCCCTGCCCGGCTAAGAGTCCAAGATGGCAAAACCGTCCGCTTCTTCACCTTAGCGGAGGAGGCGATGCAGTGGCTGGAGACCCTTCCCAGGGGCTGACTGACTCCTGATGTAAACTCCCTGAGAGCTGAGATAGAAGAAGGGGAGGTGAGACAACTTTGTTACTCTTCCCCGAGTTTATTGCGTTGCCCCCCTTCCTGGGGATATATATGGGATACTGTCCTGGATGTTCCCTGTGGGTCCCCTGTGAATTTGCCTGAAGATTTGGCCTAGCATACACAGGAGGATAATACCCTGATCCCATGTGACTATGCCCGGGGAGGGACCTCTGCCATTGGGCTGATTTGTTTGCCTACAACTGTGATGGGCTGCCTGTTTGCAACAAGTTCAAGTACGTGCCCCTGGATTATCCAGGAGAAATTCCATGACTGTCGGGAAAGATGGAGATCCGGAACAGACCCATGGAGAGATTCTATATACGGGAACTGAGACGCTTGGATGGCCAACGGACCGCACCCCGTAATGGCGGCTGCCATGTTAGGTTCAGGGATGAAGGCCAGGGGAGGGCTGGCAGCCTTAGGCCTGGGGGGCAAGTGCAGTCAAGTGGCCCATTGAACCACCGAATCAGCTCACCATCCATGCCCACTTGGTTTTAGAATGGATATTGATGTTATTAAGCAAGACAAATATGATACAATGTGGTAACATCATTTAATGTTAATAGCAACAGAGGAGGTTTAACAAAAATAATGCATCAATGCAGCTCATCAATGCCCACCAATGCAGCCTCACCAGTGCCTATTAGCTTAGCCTCATCAGTGCCCATCAATGCAGCCGCACCAGTGCCTATCAAATGCAACCCGATCAGTGCCCATCAATGCAGGCTTGTCAGTGCCCATCAGCACAGCCGGCCCTGGGTGCCCTCTCCCCTTTGCCTGCATATAGTTGGTGGCCCCTGCTTCCTTCCTCCACAAGAAGAAAAAAGTGTGAGCGGGCAGCGGCCGTCAGCCATTTTGAAGGGTGGCCTGGGGGGCAATTGCCACCCTGCCCCCTGGCCCAGCCCTCCCCTGATGAAGGCACACCGAAGTTTGGGGGGTTGTGCGGGGTGGGGAATCAGTGGGGCTATAAGTTCTAATTTGGGAAAGGTTGCCTTCCCGGCAGAGGCGTAACTAGAACCTTCAGGGCCCCGGTGCAAGAAATTATGAAGGGCCCCTGGCCAGGGCCCTTTCCTCTTCCCACTGATCCTGGGGCCCTTTACGCCTATCATGGGTACCTTTATTACGATACTGCAGTGGGGCCCTTTCACAAGTTCTGCAGCAGGCCCCAGGGGGACCAGGGAAGCACACAGGGGCCCTGGGAACAGCAGAAGACAAGTAAACTGGATAGAGGAAAATGGAGGAGATTGGGTCCTCTAAATGCCACCCCCGCCAACCCTCCTATTCAGGCAGTGGCGTAGCGTGGGGGGTGCGAAGGGGGCCGTGGCACCGGGCGCAACATTTAGGGGGGCGCAATTCCGTGCCAGTGTGTGTCACTACTGGCTTCCTCCTCATTTTTTCATTTCCTGTGTCCCCGCGCTCTGGCCGCCATGTTCAGTCTCCTGTGCCCTGTAATTGGGTGAATAGGGTCATGTGCGGCGGCGGAGCTGGCCTGTCCGCGATCACGGTTGCTCCTGGAGTCCCGCCTTCACACATGATCCCAT
>BLSH010198599.1:192839-208860 GCA_018402905.1 Glandirana rugosa
TCATAAGCCGGGGGAACTTGAAACGTTGGAAAACGGTGTAAAGTCCGAAGTCCGACCCAAGTGTGATAGGCTGTTTTTTTGCCAGGATAAAACTAGGATGTGACGACACGCTAAATGTCAGGATGTACCCCAGTTTCAGCCTGGCAAACAGACACTTGTCCCTAGGCTGAAACTAGGGCCGTTACGGTCCGTGAAACACCAGACCCCTAGAACTTCCCCTTGAGGTGCGGTTTAACTTTTTTTTTTTTTGACCGTACCCCAGGGGGGGTTTTAGGTATGGTCTGGGAATAGGCTCGTGCGTTGGGCCGTCCGGTCCTTTCCCCCACCCGTATGGTCCAGGAGGGAGGGGGCTGCTCGCTCGTCCCCACCCCCTTTCCTGGCCTGCCGGGTTGCGTGCTCGGATAAGGGTCTGGTATGGATTTTGGGGGGGACCCCATGCCAGTTTTTTTTTTTTTCAATTTGGCGTGGAGTTCCCCTTCAAGATCCCCAGACCACAAAGTGCCTGGCATTGCCGGGATCAAAGTCGGATCCCTGTTCACAGACAAACGGTCCGACTTTGACCCCATGTAGGACTGTAAATCGCACAGCAGTGTAGGATCAAAATAGGACCGTTTTTTTGTCGGATAGTGTGAACCCAGCCTGAAGCCTGAAATGTGGCAAAAGGTTGCAAAGTTCAAGGGGGCCGAATACTTTCGCAAGGCACTGTATGTATATATATATATATATTATGCTGCATTCAGTGTATACCATATATACAGCTCATTCAGTGTATAGTATACAAAGTCCGTTCAGGCAGTGTAAGAATATATATATACCATATATAGTATATGTATGTAGCGCCCCCATAGTATAGGTGCTTTACTTTTGTAGATTTTTGATAGGAAAGGAAAAATCTAGTCAGGCCTGACTGTAGGTGCAGGCCTGAATGTTTCCATCTGGGCTGGGGAGTGGCTCAGGGAGGGGCAGGAGATAGAGGGAAGGAACACCCCTTGGAGATTCCTCCCCCTTGAGCTTGGAAAGTTCTGGAAAGAGGGATGGAGGAGGAAATGTCACTTCCTGATGTATGACAAGGAGCTCTGACCAATCTAGCGGCTGGATTGACAGGGGGCAGGCCTCCTTAAATACAGCAATCTGCCAGCAGGTGTCAGGAGAGTTCGGGTGGAAGAGTGAGGATGTAGTCAGGAGCTGTGGATCAGGCCTCACCCCGGGAGGGGAGCCCACAGTCTGGGGGGGGGGGGGGGCGACCTTGGGGCTTGGGTGCAGCCAGGAGCAGGAGTCGGCTCCTGGAGTGGTACAGGAGAAGCAGGAGAGCAGCTGAGTTCCACATGGAAGGAGACTCTTTAAAGAATCCACCATATAGTCTGTGAGTGGTGGCCCCCTGGGAGTTGGATGGGAAGGCTGGGACAGTCTGGGAGGAGAGAGAGCAGTCTGTGGAGGCCGGTAGGAGCCAACCAAGGGGAAGGAGAGCCATTAGAACGCAGGACAGACCGGATGGGTCTGGAAGATGGATGGGCTGGGAGCTGTAGTTCATCCAAAGGCCCGGCTAACACCAAAGTATTTTGCTACACAAAGGACGGTGTATGGTTTCAGTGAAGGGAACCTGCAACTCTTTCTCACAAAGGGTGGTTCTGAGTCCTTGCCCGGGGCTGCAGCAGGCCTAACCATATGCTAGTCATGGTGAAGAGGAAGTGTCATGGAGGTCTGATAAATCTCCCTTTTGACCAGGAGTACAGCAGAAATGTAATGGTCAGCAAGTAGTGTGCTGGAGGAGAAGAAGTGTATATACCGGAGGTGTATATAGTATGTCCTATGTTCTAATACTGGGCATCCCACAGTCATCCCTAATCCCTATCCAAGATCAAACCCCTAAATAAAACAACAAAAATAAAGTACCAGCCTGTTCAGTGACTTTGGATGTGTGGAAATTATGTGACTGAGGGCAGCGGGCAGGTGGACCACAACTATCAGCCACTCTTAAGGGAGCACCTGGCTACACTTAGGATCCATGGAATGGGACGGCTGTCCATTCCCTTCCAGCGAGAGGCAAAACTTCTTTCTACTGCTGTGTGAGCAGAGTACTTTTCTCCTGAGAGAAGTGCTCTGGCCTGGTGATTGTGGATTAAATGTGCTGCTAGCTATAGGGACCGGTAGCTAGGAATGTAAATAATGTGCAGTGAGTGTATATCTATTTTTGTACTTATTTATTCATATTTCCCCGTCCAAGTTTGTTCCCTTTTCCCCTTCCCACTCTGGGAAGCCCTTGCTATTCTTTTTGTACATATTCAGCTGGGGAGCAGCTGATGATTGGGAGGGGTGAGTGTAGCGCCCCCATAGTAATAGGTGCTCTTTGTAGTGTATTATTTTGCAGGAGAGGCAAATTTAGTCAGGCCTGAATGTTTTGATCTGGGCGGGGGAGTGGCCCAGGCAGAGCTGGAAATTGCAGGTAGGAACACTCCTTGGATATTCTTCCCCTTTACTTCTGGAAGGCTCTGGAAAGGGGGATGGATGATGAGGTGTCACTTTCTGAAGTATGTTAAGGAGCCCTGACCAATCCCCATCTTGGATTGGCAGGGGCAGGCCTCTTTAAATACTGTGATCTGCCCAGCTGGGGGAGGAGAGTGTCGGGTGGAAGAGAGAGATGTAGCAGAGGTGCTGTGAAGGCCTCGCCCGGGAAGGGAGCCCCCAGTCTGGGGGGGGGGGGGGGTGACCTTGAGGCCTGGTGGCTCGGGTGCAGCCAGGAAGAGGAGTTGGTTCCTGGAGCGGCACAAGGGAGCAGGAGAACAGCAGAGAGGCTACATAAAGGACTCTTTAAAGGATCCACCGGTGTCGGTGAGTGGCAGCCCCTGGGAGCTGGACAGTCTGTAGAGGTCGGAGGAGCCAGTCAGGGGAAGGAGTGTCACTGGATAGTGAGGCAAGCTGGAGGGGCCTGGAAGATGGATGGGCTGGGAGTAGTAGTTCATCCAGTGCCCAGCTAGCACCAATGTACTTAGCTACACAAATGGGGGCCTATGGCTTCACACCTGGGAGCCCATGGCCCTTGCCCACAACGGGAGGTCCGGAGGTCCTACTGACAGTAGAGCAGGCCTCACCATATGCTAGCTGCTGTGGAAGAGGAAGTGTCATGGAGGCTTAATAAATTTCCCTTACGCCCTAACAGGAAGGAAGCAAGTGTTGTGCAGGAGAGAAGTGAAGGAGAGAGACCCCTCAATAAGGCAACAAAAACAAAGTACTGGCCTGTTCACAGTGGTGTATCTAAGATATGGCAGCTATGGCAAGTGCCATGGGTGCCATGGGGGGGGGGGGTGGCAAAAAAGCTGCAGCTCCAGGCCCCTACCACAATTTAGGCCCACAGACCCTGGCCGCTACATTTCCTTGGCCCAATTAATTACACAGTGACAACAGTGTGAAGACTGATCAGTGTGAGCCGGCCAGCGGTGGCCGCTATGCGTTGCATTGTCTTATTCTGCTGCCTGGCCCCTTGCAGAGAGCAGCTTAAGCTTAGCTACGCTGCATAGCCTTGGAGTCGCCCTGTATCAGTGCGCTGCTGAGGGTGAGCAGCGCGCTCCTCGCCTTGGAGTCCAGTCCACACTGCAGCACACTTCCCTGTCCGCCGGTGACGTCAGAGGCCGGCCCGGCGGCCCAAGAGGCTCCTGGGAAAGGATCCGCGGATGCTGCACTGCAAGGAGGAAGAAACCTGGAAGCGCCGGCCCAGTATGGAGCCGAAGAACCATAACAGCAAGTAAGCTCGCCTCTGCATGGGGCTGGGGAAGGAGGTTGGGCAGGGCAGATAACTGCATCTGAAGTTGGTTAACTGGGAGGGTGGGCAAGGGTTTCTGGTGGTTGCAGCTCCTCAGTGTGCCATCTATCAGTGCCAGTGCCACCTATCAGTGCTCATCAGTGCCATCTATCAGTGCCAGTGCCACCTATCAGTGCTCATCAGTGCCATCTATCAGTGCTCATCAGTGCCATTTATCAGTGCCAGTGCCACCTTTCAGTGCTCATCAGTGCCAGCTATCAGTGCCAGTGCCACCTATCAGTGCTCAAATGTTTTGACAGGGGCGCAGTTTCAGTGCTTGCCATCGGCACCATTTTCACTAGATACACCTCTGCCTGTTCAGTGACTGCGGATGTGTGGAAGATCGTGTGATTGAGGGCAGCGGGCAGGTGGACCACAACTACCAGCCACCTCCAAGGGGGCACATGGCTACAAATGCCTTTCCAGACCCTGGGAGGTTACCTTTTCCTGCTGCTGGACAAAGTGTTTCTGAGGCTTCCTTCTGTCAGAGGAAGAGCGGTGGAGAAGGTTTTTCAGTCCTCAGCAACCCAGGACTGACCATCGTCAGCGTCTGCATTATATGGTGCAGGAATATCTAGGGGCAAGAGCAGACTTGGAGACCTTTCCAACTGGGCATCCACTTAGTTACTGGGTCTTGAGGATGGACCACTGGCCGCAACTTGCTGAATATGCAATTGAGCTACTGGCCTGTCCTGCATCCAATGTGCTTTCTGAACGGACATTCAGTGCTGATGGAGGGTTCATAATCGATCAAAGAGTGCGCCTGTCCACAGACTCCGTTGATAGGCTCACATTTATAAAAATGAATCAGTCCCGGATCAGCAGCTATGAAGCCCCTGATGTTGATGCAACTGATTGAATTTGCTAGGGAATCTGGGATCCCTTGAAGACTGCCACTGCTCCTATTCCTCCTGTCCTGAATCCCGATGATGCCAGCTTCCAACAATATTTTGTGTTTAGGGAACCACCAACACCCAAGGCCTAGTTTGTCTGCACCTGTTTTACAGGGGCATGTCGTTACAATTTTTAAAATAAATTACAACTGCAGGTCCCGTTCCTGCGCCCAATGAGTGTTCTGCCACCACCAACACCCAAGGCCCAATTTTTCTGCACCTGTTTGACTGGGGCATGTCATCACAATTTTATAGAGGGCGGGGTGTAGTGGATAGCACTTTCGCCTAGCAGCAAAAGGGTCGCTGGTTCGAACCACGACACTACCTGCCTGGAGTTTGCATGTCCTACCTGTGCCTGCGTGGATTTCCTCTGGGTACTCTGGTTTCCTCCCATACTTCAAAGACATGCTGGTAGGCCCTAGTTTGGGACCTTAGATTGTCCATGAGGGTAGGGACTGATGTCAATGTACAAAATTACATTGAACTACAGCTCCCAGCCCATCCATCTTCCAGACCTATCCGGTCTGTCCTGCGGTCTATTGGCTCTCCTTCCCCTTGGTTGACTCCTATCGGTCTCCACAGACTGCTCTCTCTCCTCCCTCATCCCTACTCTCTAGATAGTTTAGGCCACAGCAATAGTTTATCTCATAGTTTCATAGTAGGTAAGGTTGAATAAAGACAATATTCCATTCAGTTCAACCTGTGTAGGTGCACATGTGTCAGTGTCTATAATTATTTCCCATATCCTTGTATGTTGTGTTCTTTAAGATGCACATCCAAGAGTTTCTTAAAAATATAAATACTCCCCACTGCCACCACAAATTGTGGAAGAGAGTTCCACATCCTTATTGCCCTGACAGTGAAAAACCCCCTGCGCAGTTTAAGGTTAAACCGCTTCTCCTCCAATCTCATTGTGTGACCCCGTATCCTCTTACACTCCTTGAAACTGAATTGTTTTTTCCTATGATGGGATCGTCATTGAGATATTTGTAAATCGCCATGATATCTCCTCTCGAGTGTCATTTCTCCAGCGCAAATAGATTTAGTGCTTACAGTCGTTCCTTGTAATTGACGTCCTCCAGTCCCCTTATTAGTTTCGTTGCCCTTATTTGGACTCTCTCCAGTTCCAGCACATCCCTTCTGAGGACCGGTGGCCAGAGATGGACAGAATACTTCAGATGTGGCCTAACCAGAGTTTTATAGTGTGGTAGAGCTATCATTCTATCCCTGGAATACAGTAAAACCCTGGTCTGAGAGTAACTTGGTCTGTGAGTAACTTGGTCTGAGAGTAACTTGGTCTGAGAGTAACTTGGTTTGAGAGTAACTTGGTCTGAGAGTAGCTTGGTCAGAGAGTAGCTTGGTCTTAGAGTAACTTGGTCTGAGAGTAGTTTGGTCTGAGAGTAACTTGGTTAGAGAGTAAATTGGTTTGAGAGTAACTTGGTTAGAGAGTAGCTTGGTCTGAGAGTAGCTTGGTCTGAGAGTAGCTTGGTCTTAGAGTAACTTGGTCTGAGAGTAACTTGGTCTGAGAGTAACTTGGTTTGAGATTAGCTTGGTCTGAGAGTAACTTGGTTTGAGAGTAACTTGGTTTGAGAGTAGCTTGGTCTGAGAGTAACTTGGTCTGAGAGTAGCTTGGTCTGAGAGTAACTTGGTCTGAGAGTAGCTTGGTCTTAGAGTAACTTGGTCTGAGAGTAATTTGGTCTGAGAGTAGCTTGGTCTAAGAGTAACTTGATCTGAGAGTAACTTGGTCTGAGAGTAACTTGGTCTGAGAGTAGCTTGGTCTGAGAGTAACTTGGTCTGAGAGTAGCTTGGTCTGAGAGTAACTTGGTCTGAGAGTAGCTTGGTCTTAGAGTAACTTGGTCTGAGAGTAATTTGGTCTGAGAGTAGCTTGGTCTAAGAGTAACTTGATCTGAGAGTAACTTGGTCTGAGAGTAACTTGGTCTGAGAGTAATTTGGTCTGAGAGTAGCTTGGTCTGAGAGTAACTTGGTCTGAGAGTAGCTTGGTCTTAGAGTAACTTGGTCTGAGAGTAATTTGGTCTGAGAGTAGCTTGGTCTTAGAGTAACTTGGTCTGAGAGTAACTTGGTCTGAGAGTAGCTTGGTCTGAGAGTAACTTGATCTGAGAGTAACTTGGTCTGGGAGTAACTTGGTCTGAGAGTAACTTGGTCTGAGAGTAACTTGGTCTGAGAGTAACTTGGTCTGAGGGTAACTTGGTCTGAGAGTAACTTGGTTTGAGAGAAACTTGGTCTGAGAGTAACTTGGTCTGAGAGCGTTTTGTAAGAAAATCAAAATTTTTAAATCAATTTTGACTTGATATACAAGTGATGTCTTGATATAAGAGTAGCGTCACAACTGAGTATAAAAGAGAAGAGAGGCGCCTCTAAGTGTAGCAATGTGGTTACATTTAATGAAGGTACAACATTTAGCAACTCACATGGTTGATGATTAGGAGAGGCACATCTAAGTTTGCAGGCATCCGGGGTAAAGCTGTCCACATAGACCGTCCTCCGCACCGCCATCGAGATCATCCCTTCCACACTGCTCTCCATGAGCACTTCAAGCTCCGCTTTCAGGACGGTCTATGAGGACAGCTTTACCCCAGATGCCTCAATACTTAGATGAGCCTGTTTTAATCATTACCATGTGAGTTGCTAAATGTTGTACCTTCATTAAATGTAACCACATTGCTACACTTAGAGGCGCCTCTCTTCTCTTTTACACTCTGTAGCTCCTGCTGGATTTTGCTTCTAATCCCCTTGTGGAGGCGGCCATTTGTGGATGGACATTCTATGGTTTCACAACCAATCACATCGCTATAATCTTTTTATATGAACGAATCATCTGAGTTTCCATTATTTCTTATGGGGAAATTTGCTTTGATATACGAGTGCTTTGGATTACAAACGTGTTTCCGGAAGGAATAATGCTTGCAATCCAAGGTTTTACTGTATATCCCTTTTTTATGCATGCCAATATTCTGCCACCTTTCCTAGCTGCAGCTTGACATTGCATGCTGTCATCTAATAGGACCCCCAGATCTTTCTCCATCCTTGATTCCCCCAGTGGTTCTCACCACAGTGAATAGTTTGCAGTTATGTTTTTTACTTTACATTTCTCCACATTAAACCTCATTTGCCATGTATTTATCCACTCCATTATTTTGTTCGGGTCTTTCTATAAAATTTCTATATCCTAATGTGAAGTTATTGCCCTGCTTAATTTTGTGTCGTCCACAAAAACTGAGATTGAGCTCCGTATCCCTTCCTCTATATCATTTATGAATAAATCTAATAGAATTGGTCCCAAGACAGAACCCTGGGGCACCCCGATTACCAATCCAGACCAGTCTGGGTACACGTTATTTATCCCCAGCGCCCCTGTAACCAGTTTTTTACCCAAGAACAAACCTCATGGTCCACGTCTGCAGAACCTCAGCTTGTAGATTAAGCGCTTATGGGGGACTGTATCGAATGCAGTTTATCTCTAGAATGGTTTAGCTGGTACAATGGTGCACATACCTTCCACATAAGGGCACATAATAATCAGTCTCTCGTTTTCCCTGAGGGACCATCCCGTCTCGGGTAAAGGGCACCTGACATTGTGTCTCTACATTGCAGTGTCTATGGAGGTTCCTTACTCCCCATGGCTTCCAATCCATCCTCTGGGCACTACGTCCTACCTTATATATCCCTCTAACAAGAAGTGACCAAGCCTCTGGCTGACACTCCTTTGTGCGCAGTAAACCCCAATGCTTCACGGCATTAATACACAACAAAATGCATTGAGCAGCTGGCATCTGCCAACACCTGGATACAGGAGAACCTTCACAGACATACAGTTGTGCTACCCTGGCAGAATTTATGATTTCTTGGCCATTTTTCAGAGAATATGAATGAGAACACAAAAACTTTTCTTTCACTCATGGTTGGTGTTTGGCTGAAGCCATTTATTATCAATCAGCGGTGTTTACTCTTTTTATATCATAATGACAACAGAAACTCACCAAATTACCCTGAGCAAAAGTTTACATACCCCAGTTCTTAATACCGTGTATTGCCCCTTTAACATCAATGACAGCTTGAAGTCTTTTGTGGTATTTGTGGGTGATGAGGCTTTTTATCTTCTCAGATGGTAAAGCTGCCCATTCCTCAGTTCCTGGAAATTATTGGGCTGCCTTGCATGAACTGCATGTTTGAGATCTCCCCAGAGTGGTTCAATGATATTGAGGTCAGGAGACTGAGATGGCCACTCCAGAACCTTCACTTAATTCTGCTGTAGCCAATGACAGGTGGACTTGGCCTTGTGTTTTGGATCATTGTCATGTAATGTCCAAGTTGGAATGTCCAAGTACGTCCCATGCACAGCTTCCTGGCTGATGAATGCAAATGTTCCTCCAGTATTTTTTGATAACTGCATTCATCTTGCCATCAATTTTGACCAAATTTCCTGTGCCTTTGTAGCTCACAAATCCCCAAAACATCAGCGATCCACCTCCGTGTTTCACAGTAGGAATGGTGAATCTTTCATCATAGACCTTGTTGACTCCTCTCTAAATGAAGCGTTTATGGTTGTGGCCAAAAAGCTCAATTTTGGACTCATCATTCCAAATGACTTTGTGGCAGAAGGTTTGAGGCTTCTCTCTGTGCTGTTTGGCGTATTGTAAGTGGGATACTTTGTGGCATTTGCATAGTAATGGCTTTCTTCTGGTGACTCGACCATGCAGCCCATCTTTCTTCAAGTGCCTCCTTATTGTGAATCTTGAAACAGCCACACCTCATGTTTTCATAGAGTCCTGAAGTTATTTGTGGGTTTTTCTTTGCATCCCAAACAATTTTCCTGGCAGTTGTGGCTGAAATTTTAGTTGGTCTACCTGACCGTGGTTTGGTTTCAACAGAACCCCTCATTTTCCACTTCTTGATTAGAGTTTGAACCCTGCTGATTGGCATTCTCAATTCCTTGGATATCTTTTTATATCCCTTTCCTGTTTTATACAGTTCAACTACCTTTTCCCGCAGATCCTTTGACAATTCTTTTGCTTTCCCCACGACTCAGAATCCAGAAACGTCAGTGCAGCACTGAATGAAAGATGCAAGGGTCTGTCAGGAGTCCAGAAACTCATTGACCTTTTATACACACACACTAATTACAAGCAAACAGATCACAGGTGAGGATGGTTACCTTTAATAGCCATTCAAACCCCTTTGTGTCAACTTGTGTGCATGTTATCAGGCCAAAAATCACCAGGGTATGTAAACTTTTGATCAGGGTAATTTGGGTTGTTTCTGTTGTCATTATGATATAAAAATAGTAAACACAGTTGATTGATAATAAATGGCTTCAGCCAAACACCAACCATGAGTGAGAGAAACGTTTTTGTGTTCTCATTCATATTCTCTGAAAAATGGCCAAGAAATCATACATTCTGCCAGGGTATGTAAACTTATGTGCACAACTGTAGATCTGGGAGAGGAGTGAACACTGAGGAGGAGAGCAGACAGGGAGAGGAGTACTCACTGAGGGTATAAAGGAGAGCGGGGAGAGGAGTGAACACTGAGGAGGAGAGCAGACAGGGAGAGGAGTACTCACTGAGGGTATAAAGGAGAGCTGGGAGAGGAGTGAGCACTGAGGAGAGCAGACAGGGAGAGGAGTACTCACTGAGGGTATAAAGGAGAACAGGGAGAGGAGTGAGCACTGAGGAGGAGAGGAGTACTCACTGAGGGTATAAAGGAGAGCAGGGAGAGGAGTGAGCACTGAGGAGGAGAGCAGACAGGGAGAGGAGTACTCACTGAGGGTATAAAGGAGAGCTGGGAGAGGAGTGAGCACTGAGGAGAGCAGACAGGGAGAGGAGTACTCACTGAGGGTATAAAGGAGAACAGGGAGAGGAGTGAGCACTGAGGAGGAGAGGAGTACTCACTGAGGGTATAAAGGAGAGCAGGGAGAGGAGTGAGCACTGAGGAGGAGAGCAGACAGGGAGAGGAGTACTCACTGAGGGTATAAAGGAGAACAGGGAGAGGAGTGAGCACTGAGGAGGAGAGGAGTATATTGATAGAAAATCTCAGGCCTACAATTACCCCCCCCCCCCCTTCTTCCCGTGGTGTCATTGCAGCCCGGTGGCTCAGCAGGGATGGTGTCGCTCTATAAAACTCTTTATTGGTGTGACCGGCCTTTATCAGCGAATTATAAAACTGAGCAAATATTTATTCCAGCACCTCGCTGCTCCGGCCGAAAGGACGCAGATTGAACATTAACTGAAAATAACACCTGACTCTCCTTTCCCCGGGGTGGGGGATGAGCTTCGCCACTACTATGGGCTCCAGATTTGTGGTCCCGGGGGGGATTTTAGTTTGAACCATAATGCATTGTAAGACCTTTGAACGATGACCAGCAGGACGAATCGAGCCAATAAGGGGGTTTTGGGTTAAACAACGCCATCACTATAAAAAGGGTCTTGGCAGCGGCTGTGGGGGAGGGATAGGGAAGCTGATGGCTGCACAGGGAGAGATTAGGGTCAGGTAGGAAACTGTTCTTCAATTCTGATTGCTAGCTCCTTTGGCTTCATTGCTTTTTTTGTTGGTCCTTTTTTTGCTTTCCATTTTATTTTGTGGTTGTTGTGAGGTGAGCGGTCGCTTTAAAGCTGCTGTCTCGTCCATAGCAAACTTCTTTTTGCAGCAAGGCTTCCCTTAAAAACATGGCCGCCCGTTTCAGGGTGAGGAGTATTTTGGGGTTTCATTCTTTTCTAATGTTAATAGAGCTTCCGTTTTAACCACTTCAGCCCCGGAAGGATTTCCCATATTAGGAACAGAGCACTTTTTTTGCGATTCGGCGCTGCGTCGCTTTAACTGACAATTGCGGGGTCGTGCGACGTTGCACCCAAACAAAATTAGCGTCCTTTTTTTCCCACAAATAGAGCTTTCTTTTGGTGGTATTTCATCCCCTCTGCGTCATTTCTGATCGCCGCTATAAACAAAAGAAGAGCGACAAACAATATTTCTTACTTTTTTGCTAAAATACAAACCCCCCAAAAAAATATAAAAAAACAAATTTATTCATTGGTTTTGGCCGATTTATATTCTTCCTCATACTTTTGGTAAAAAAAAAATCGCAATCAGCATTTATTGATTGGTTTGCGCAAAAGTTGCCGCGTTTACAAACCATGAGAATTAATTTATGGGTTTTTACAATTTTTTTTCTTTTCCTAGTAATGGCGGCGATCTGCGATTTTTATCGGTACTGCGATATTGCAATGGACATGTCGGACTTTTTTGCGACCAATGACATTTATACAGCGATCAGAAATGTAAATATCCACTGATTACTGTATAAATGTCATTGGCAGTGAAGGGGTTAACCTTCAGGGGGCGCTCTAGGGGGTAACTGTGTTCCCTAGGCGTTCTAACTGTGGGGGGGTTGGGTTGCCAGGGGCACCAGAGATCTAACTGATCCCAGCGACAGGGATCAGTAGATCTTTCAAATGCCACCTGACAGAGCGGGGAACCGCCTTGTTTACATCGGTGGTTCTCCGTTCTTCCTCTCTGCTAGGCAATCGCGGCTCGCCGGCGGACAACGAGTCTGCCCGTGCCGCGGCCACCCTCCTGCAGAGTGCAGTGCAGTCCGCCTGCTACAGCGCACGCGCGAGCCACCATTTATAAATGGCGATTCGCGGGACAGCGCCACATTGCAGCAGTAAATGTACGCAAGCTGGTTGGGAACCGGTTAAGTTTAGGGCGCTCAAAGTGTGGCATTCTCACTGACCATCTGTCCTTGGATGACGAGAGAGAGGAGGAAATCCCTGGTGCCGCACGTCCACGTAGGTGGTCAGGAGTGAAATGACAACCTCAGCCAGGCCAACGCGTTTCGTTGCGCCCCCTCATACCTTAACCATGTCCTTGGAGCTGCCCTGAGACAAAAGTTTGGGCAAAAGTAAAAAGTAAAAGAACAAAAATGAGCTGCATGGTCGCTGTATAAATGTCAGTGGTCCCAAAAAAAGGGTAAAAAATGTCCGACATGTCCGCCGCAATGATGAGTAGAAAAAGGATCACTGGATGGCCGCACTCCAAACGAATAAATTTTTTTTTTTGTAGATAATAAAATCCATACAGTCAAGTGCACAATACGATTCCAATGGGAACACACGGCTACTGTATGGATCTTTAATAAAGATGTATTAGTTTGGCGTGCGGCCATCCAGTGATCCTTTTTCTACTCGTCATTGCAGCGGACATGTTGGACATTTTTGACCCTTTTTTGGGACCACTGACATTCATACAGCGATCAGAGCCTGCACCCTTTGATGGACTCACGCACAGCTTGGAGCGGCTGTGGTTCCTTATAAGTCCACTGCAATGCCACAGTCCCGATAAAAATCGCAGATCACCACCATAAATAATAATATATAAAATAAAAACGCCATAAATCAATTCCCATATTTTGTAGATGTGATAACTTTTGCGCAAACCAATCAATATTGCGATTTTTCTCTATGTAGAAGAATATATATCGGCCAAAACTGATGAATAATTTTTTTTTTGGATATTTATTATAGAAAAAAGTAAAAAACATTGTTGTTTTCAAAATTGTCACTCTTTTTTTGATTTTAGCACAAAAAATAAAAACCCCAGAGGGGATCAAATACCACCAAATGAAAGCTCTATTTGTGGGGAAAAAAGGATGTCAATTTAGTTTGGGTGCAACGTCGCGCGACCGGCAATTGTCAGTTAAAACGACGCAGTGCCGAATCGCAAAAAGTGCTCTGGTCAGGAAGGGGGGTAAATCCTCCCGGGGCTGAAGTGGTTAGGGTTTTGTGTTAGTGGGATTTATTAATACAATTCACACAATAAGATATTAGGTATATTAGGTTGAGGGGTCCACACAGAGGAATTTGAGACCAGCGCTGCCTTTCTTTTCTTTTTTACTTCACCAATGCCACAAAAAAGCCCGGTGAGGTGTGTCAAGGTGTTGGCCGCCATATTGCAACCGGGCTTTTTTTGTGACTGTAGCGCCCCCATAGTATAGGTGCGTTTTCTAGCAGGGTTTTTTTTTTTTACCTCCAAACTTTTTGAGATTGGAATGAGGGACACCTATCAGCAAAAGCATGCAGGCATAGGACACACCCCTTGCCACGCCCCTTTAACCTGTACAGGTCCGCGCTATTGACAAAAGACGTCTACAGCGCGGACCTGAAAATCCGGGTGGACGTCCATGGACGTCCGCCCCTTTACACGCCCCCTGCGCGCACTGGGCGGCGGCGGCGGCGGACTCGATGTCCGCTCCTGACCCGCGATCGCCTTACAGAGCAGTAGAACGGGGAACCGCCGGTGTAAACACGGCGGTTCCCCGTTCTGTGACAGGGGACAAACAGATCTACTGATCCCTGTCACTGGGATCAGTTAGATCTGTTATGTCCCGACCAGCCCATCCCCCCACAGTTAGAACACAGCCAGGGAACATTGTTAACCCCTTCACTGCCCCCTGCTGGTTAACCCCTTCACTGCCAATGACATTTATACAGTAATCAGTGGACATTTAAATTTCTGATCGCTGAATAAATGTCATTGGTCCCAAAAATGTGTAAAAAATGACCGACATGTCCGCCCGGATATCAAAGTCCCGATAAAAATCGCAGATCGCCGCCATTATTAGTAAAAAAAATAATAATAATAAAAACGCCATAAATCAATTCCCATAGTTTGTAGACGCGATAACTTTTGCGCAAACCAATCAATAAACGCAGATTGCGATTTTTTTTACCAAAAATATGTAGAAGAATATAAATCGGCCACACCCAATAAATAATTTTTTTTTTATTTTATTTTGGGATATTTATTATAGCAAAAAGTAAAAAATATTGTTCTTTTTTCAAAATTGTCGCTCTTGGTTTTGTTCATAGCGCAAAAAATAAAAACCGCAGAGGTGATCAAATACCACCAAAAGAAAGCTCTATTTGTGGGGAAAAAAGGACATCAATTTTATTTGGGTACAACGTCGCACGACCGCGCAATTGTCATTCAAAATGCGACAGCGCTGAAACCTGAAAATTGGTCTGGGCAGGAGGGGGGTTTAAGTGCCCAGTAAGGAAGTGGTTAAAGGAGAATTGTTCAAAAAAATCAAGATTGGTTAAACCCACAAGTGCCTTTTTTTTACCACTAATATTTCTTTATATTGGAATTTTGACTTTATAAATGCAGCAATTTAGAAATCAGATGAAAGGTTTAGCACTGGGAAAGTGAGACCTGGAGAAGAAAATGGCCAAAGGGTCTGCATGATTGGGGAGAACGGGGTCAGGGAAGGGTCAGTGGTACACAAGGGGGGGGGTAGACTTACCTGATTGGTAGGCAGCAGGTAAGAGGAGAGGGGTGTTGCTGTAAGGCAGGGATATGCAATTAGCGGACCTCCAGCTGTTGCAAAACTACAAATCCCATCATGCCTCTGCCTCTGGGTGTCATGCTTGTGGCTGTCAGAGTCTTTGCTATGCCTCATGGGACTTGTAGTCCTGCAACAGCTGGAGGTCCGCTAATTGCAGATCCCTGCTGTAGGGGGTCTGGAGTGGACGGAGGGGTCCGGCATTCTGGAACTTTCAGATGAAGAAGAAACTTCCCCTCCTGCCCGTCCTTGGGTAATTTTTTGGGGGGGATCAAGTCTGGGGAGTGCTTTTTCTTGTTTGTATTTTGTTTCGAAAAAAAAAAAAAATAATAATAATAATAATAATAATAAACTAATTAGTTAATTTTAAAAAATTGATCAAATGAAAAAAAAAATATATATATAAAAAAATAATAAATAAATAATAGTATGAATGAACATATGAGTGGCAAGAAGCCGGTGAGTGAATATGTTGGCAGTTTGGAGGGTCAGGGGGTCTTTGGGGGGGGGGTCAGAGATTATTGACATTGTTTACAAATTGTGGGGTCCACCTAAGGTATGGCGCCATCACGTGATTGGTTAGTGGTAACACCCCCCCCCCCCCCAGGAGCTAGGTCATGGAAGTATGGTGAGGTCGTAACATCCTGCAGCCAGTTGGGGTGCGGCTGAGGACACGGACGATTTCAGTAAAATGGTGCCTTATGGACACCCAAGGACCCCTTGCATGTTGTTATAATTTACATGGTATTTTTGTTATGTTTTTAACCGCTTCCAGACCGCCCGCCGTCATACTACGGCGGGAGTTTGAAGTGGAATATTGTTGTTATGGTAGCAGATAGCTACCATAGCCCCGGTATCTTTTTTTTCAGCAGGCGATTCTGCGCCTGATAAAAGTGGTCTTAGCGGCAGATTCGCCGCAAGATCACTTATTATCAGTGGAGGGAGAGGTGCCCCCCCCCTCCACTGATAATAAGTGAT
>BLSH010198599.1:208870-219763 GCA_018402905.1 Glandirana rugosa
GGGTCGGTGCCTAGGAGATTATGGTGGAGTCCGAGGTTGTTCCCCTAGTATCTTTCTGTCGTTTCTTAGCGGTGTATCGCATTATTGCAAAAGTTTTAGTTAAATAACTTTTTTCCCATTTTGGTGAGTACAGGGACAACGCCCCTGCGAATGGTCTATTTTGAAATATTTTCGCATCTCTTCATCAAGTGCGCCTGCGGCAGGTAGGATTCCGATAATGTCTGGAGGCCTCCGCATAGTGAGGGGCGCAGAGGGGGAGAGGCAGGGCGTCACTCCTTGCTCGCGACTGCCCTCGAAGGTGGCAGATGAAGGATGAAGGTCGGCAGCCCCCCCTCCCGCCGCTTTCCGGTCATCTCCGCCGCTTACCGGACCCGCCGGCAGCGGCGGAGGTGATCGGGTCCGTCCCCCCCAGTGGTGATTAGTAGTGATTGGCTAGGACGGCTGGAAGTAGGAAGTAGACGGTGGAAGCTCCCGTCAGCGCTCGTTCCTCACTGCGGGACGGAGAGGGGGAGACGCGGGGAGTGATACGCCTCCGGAGGTCTGTAATAGCCTTAGGATGGACGGCGTCCGCGTGAACTACTTCTCTACGCTTTTATAAAGTTTTATCTGGTAAGCGTCCCCGCAACAGGGACATGAGTGGTTTTACCCTTTTTTCAATAAATTGATTTTGAAAACGTTATTACGCTATGTGGCGATTCTTTGCTGTCTTTCTATGATCCCCTTGTTGGAGCCTGAGGTGGTATTAGAGGATCCGTGGCTGGGGACGGGCACCTGAGTGGTTCAGTGCATAGGAAAGCACAAAACGCGTACAGGCTGAGCATGAGGGTGCCCAGCATGCTCATCTGGTAAGAGTCAGCTTTTTCGGGGTCTGTGCACACTTAGGGTCAGTTCACACCACATGCAGTCAAGTGCATTTTTTTTTAGGTTATATGGTTTTCAACGGCATAGTTCACGCCAGTGCGGTCAGTTTCAGTGCGTTACAGTTCCAGAAAAAAAAGTAGAACATGCTGCATTTTTTCTGCGCTGAACTGCAGTGGAACACACTGGAACGTATCAGAAATGCACCGGAACGTACCAGAAACGCACCGGAAAGCGTAAAAATGCACCGGAACGTACCAGAAACGCACCAGAAAGCATAAAAATGCACCGGAACGTACCAGAAACGCACCGGAAAGCGTAAAAATGCACCGGAACGTACCAGAAACGCACCAGAAAGCGTAAAAATGCACCGGAACGTACCAGAAACGCACCAGAAAGCATAAAAATGCACCGGAACTAGCCCTTAAGGTTAAGAAAAGAGAGGGGGGAAAAGCACTGGACTGCATCAAAAATGTGCCTGCATAAAAGCACCTGGAACGCATCTGGACTGCGTTTCTATGGTGTGAACTGGCCCTGAATCAACACGCGGCAGATCCTGTAAGGAGATAGGGTCATCCTTATGCAAGAGCTGACGATTAATTACTCCTCGCATGACATGGACTATCACCCATCACTTTAGTGTGGGATCCTCTATGTGGACTTTTTTACACATGCTATTATCCTTTGCCTTCCTCATTATATCTGTTTATTTGTATTTTATATCTAACCAAGAGCGCTACTATCTTCTGTGAGGATTATTGATTGATAAGTTTTTCTATTTAAGTAGCAGCTGTTTACAATTATAAATATTAGTCATATTGGCGCGGGTGAAGGTCGGATGTGTATCTAGTAAGGGCGCGCACATTAGGCTTTGGTGAATTTATAGGCCTCCTTAAACAGTCTGTGTTTTATTGTAGGGAAGGTTTTGTTTTAAGGATAGGGTTGCCACCTGTCCAGGATTCACCCGGACAGTTCGGGTTTGGAATCACGTGTTCGGGTTTCAAACCAGCTGAAACCCAGACACATTATTCAGACTGGACTATGGCTTCCCAGAAGGGTTGCTGGCTGCAGTTGTCTGAGCCAAGAGTGTCTCTGTCCCACTGCCCCACTAACACCCCCCCCCCCCCACAAACATACACAAAGACGGTAGAGGAGAGAGGGTTTGATCTGCTCCTCTTCCTCCTGCCCCTACCCCCTGTGTCTGCCCAAACTCCAATCCCCAGGACTGTGCATTTAGAAAAGGAAAATGGGGGCCAGAAATTTGAAGTAAATCAGGGTTCTCAGAGTACCCCTTACATCAGAGTTCCCCTTACATCAGAGCTCTCTCCGTACATCAGAGTTCTCAGTGTTCCCCCTTAAATCAGGGTTCCTAGAGCAGCCCCTATGTTAGAGTTCCCAGAGTTTTCCCTCACATCAGAGTCTGCAGAGTCCCCCCTTACAGTGAAAGGGATCTCTGCGAGTCCAGATGTAAAAGGGGAACTGCGAGTTCAGGTATAAAAGGGGAACTGCAAGTTCAGATGTAAAAGGCGAACCCTGTGGACTCTGATGTAAAGGGGGACTCTTGTTATTTACTTCATATGATTACAAATGTTATTAAATTGCAAAATATATGTATAATCTTTACTATTAAAAAAAATCGCTGTGCGCCGCTAAAGTGTTCGGGTTTCACTTGAAGAAAAAGTGGCAACCCTATTTAAGGACCTGGTTGACGAATCCTTTAGTCAAGACTTTTTGATAAATAAAAAGTTCCTTTTATATACAACTAAACAGATCAGACCAAATTAAGGGACACATGAGGACAGAAAGAGGGACATTGCTCCAAATCAGGGACAGATGGGAGCTGTTTTTTTGGCTAGGAGAGGTAAATTTAGTCAGGCCTGACTGTAGTGTGCAGGCCTGAATGTTTTGATCTGGGCTGGGAGGAGAAGCTCAGGGAGGATTGGGAGGACTTAACACAGGAGGTCACCAGAACCTCCCACTTCTTTCTAGAAACCTGGAGAAGGTTTTCTGTTCAGAAAGCTGGGAGGTGGGTGGAGCCGTCTAAATCTAAAGTGTTATAAGGAGCCCTGACCAACCCCCAAGCAGGTTTGGCAGGGGGCTGGCCTCCTTAAATACTCTGAGTCAGCCCAATCTGGGAGGAGTAGTGTCGGGTGGAAGACTGGAGATGTAGCAGAGGCGCCATGGTGCAGGCCCCTACCCAGGAGGTTGCCCCCAATCTGGGGACGGTGACTTTGTGGCCTGGGGGTTCGTGTGCAACCAGGAAGGAGAGTGATTACTTGCAGCCATCCAAATTGCTTCCATCAGACAGTTGACTTGACCAGCGCACACCCCTGGCTGCTGTGTAAATGTCATCACTGCAACATTGGGCATTGGTAGAAGCAAAAGAATTAAGAAGGCGTTCCCCAAGCGGGTTACTAAAAGTATTGAAGTATTTGAAGGAGGCCGGCACCTCTCTCTGTAATCCGGATTTCCTATCAGAAACAACTTTGCTTTGACAATGTGAGACCCCGACACTACCGGCAGCTCAGCGTTCTCATCCTTAAGGCCCCATAAACACGGGGGGGGGGGGTGCTCCCCCGGCTCTTCTAAATGCCTTTCTCCTGGCAGGAGACAAGGATCGCCATAAACGCGCCAAACGCTGTGTATTTGAAAGTGCGTTTAAGTGTGTCAAGCTCTCAGGCGTTTACTCATTTCATTGGCCAGAATCGTAATTTATTCTGGCCATTGAAATGAACACCCAAGCGCTTAGGGCCTAGGGCTTAATACAGTGGCGGCCGGTCCACAGGGGGCTCTGGGCCCCCCCCCCCCCCTCAATCAATCGCTCCATATATGTGGCCGTGCATTGTGCAGGGCGCCGGACCAACAGGTCTCTACCAGGTTCGTCACCCCCTTCACAAGCATGAGACCAGAGCCTGAGGCCCCAATTGGCCTGTTTCATGTTGTCCTTATGGGTGCCTTGAACCCTCCCACCCTGCGATACCAGCGAATCAACACTTGCCATCGGCTTCCCATCCAATCAGGACAGGAGGCCGAAGACCCAGATCCCGGAAAAGACGACCGGGTTGACACAGAAGCTGCAGCGCCGGGCACCAGGGAAGCTGTGACCGCCAGAGGGATCCACCCGTAGGGTGAGTGCGGACCTGGAGGGGCCCCACCCGCGCCGCCCCCAAAATCCTCTGGCACCAGCCGCCATTAGCTTAATAACTTTTAGACATGTTTCTTTGCCAAAAAGCGGCTACTCCTGAACGCGCTAGCAGTGTTTTCTCATACATGGACACATAGGCGAATAGTGAGTTCCATTCATACTTGTGCAACGTCAAAATTGTGCGATTTCCATTGCGACTTTACAGTGCAACTTGATGCGACTTTGGCTTTGACCAATGTAATTGCTTGTACTCTACAAAGTTGCACACAAGTCGCAACTTTTATGCGACATTTGAGGGTTTACATTGGAGTCTATGGCCCTCAATAGACATGTGCAATTAGTTTTGTTACGAATTAGCTTTTAACAAATTTTGACAAATTCGTTAATGCGCAAATATCCGAATGAATGAAAATCTGTTGACTGAATTTTTCCAAATATTCGTAAATTCCTTAATTCGTAAGTACGAAAATATGAAATAAATATAATATCTTAAATATTACTAACTATTAAATAATAGGTTTTGGAATTTCCTTTCAAATTTGGCTGTAAGTGAACGTAACGAATACGAATTTATCCGAAATTACGAATTATCTGAAATAGCGAATGCCGTATCTAAAAGAATGGAAAGTAACAAATTAATAATCAATAATAATAATAGAAACGTTTTATTATTATTATTTATTGTTAATGTGTTTCACTACGTTTGTTTAGATACAGCATTCGTAATTTCGAATAATTCGTAACCTCGGATAAATTCGTATTCGTTATGTTTACTTACAGCCAAATTTGAAAGGAAATTCCAAAACCTATAATTTAATAGTTATTAGTTAGTTATTATTTCAAATTTTCGGATTTCCGAATTTTTGAATTTACAAATTTTTGAATTTACGAATTTTCAAATCTACGAATTTTGGAATTTATGGATTTTTTAATTTACAAATTTTCGAGTTTACGAATTGCAGTCATAACGAATGACCTGAAAAACGAAAAAAAAAAACGAATAAAACGAAAACAATTTTCAGCAGTGCACAAGTCTATGGCCCTCAAGTCTCATGAAAGTAGTGCAGGAGCTACCTTAAAGTGGCACAGATATGAGCGGTACTCATTGGGAAACATGGGGGCCACCTTGGTGGTCCGGAGTCACGTGACAAGTTGCGCAATTATGAATGGGGCCTTAGAGGCAAAAAAAAAAGAAAAAAGAAAGGCAAGACGCCTCTAGCAGCCCAGTGGGCATGCGGCCCCCCTGTCCATGGCAGCCCCCGCGGCCAGCGGTGATGATGTCACTCTATGGCTGTGTAGTCCTCCAGCGGTGTGACCGCCCTTTATCAGAACGCTGTGAATTGCAAAGATAAAAGTGAGCAAATATTTATCCCAACACCTCGCCGCTGAAAGGACGTTGGTTGAACATTAACTCCAAGTCACACCTGACTCACCTTCCTCCGTCCGCTGACGAAACGCTTATTGTATGGAAACAAAGGAGTGCGCGCTGAGCGCGGAGGGGCGGAGCCATGATGGGCATCGGAGACTGCGGGGTCCGGATTCACGGTCCTGGCAAATTTTTGTCCAGATTTTCCCGGGAGAATTCTTTTTAAACCATAAGGCACTGCGTGGCCACTAAACTGCGGCCACCAGACGGGCCGATATCCAGTCCCATCACTATTAACCTCCATTGGGGTTTTAATGTCTGCGTTCCATAAGGAGAGGTTTTCCTTAACTTCCTGTTTTGGTGACACCTGGATTAGAGATGAGAAGATTGGGGGTCACCTGGATTAGAGATGAGAAGATTGGGAGTCACCTGGATTAGAGATGAGAAGTTTGGGGGTCACCTGGATTAGAAATGAGAAGTTTGGGGGTCACCTGGATTAGAGATAAGAAGTTTGGGGGTCACCTGGATTAGAGATGAGAAGATTGGGGGTCATCTGGATTAGAGATGAGAAGATTGGGGGTCACCTGGACAGAACAACAGCAAATGTACACCTAGCAGAACTCTGACCCCCTCCCCCATCCTACTTAAAGGGTTCCTTGTAGTCATAGAGATATTTCCTATACCGTCCAGTTCTGTGACCCCCGTCTCTGCGAGGGGAGACATTCCCAAAGGGGACACAGGAAACCTGACAAGGGTTCCTACCCTCCCCCGCATGTTTTTTTTAATGTTTTTATTGAACCATTTGCAATAAAGGACATTTTTACTGGAAGTTTTCTTTACTTTGCTTTTACTAGAACATTGCTGCAACATTTATGATCGCTGCACAAACTGTTCTGTAATATGTAACCGCCTGACCTGCGGGAGATTTTACTCCTTTATGACCGGGACATTTTTTTTGCGAAACTGCGTTACTTTAACTGACAATTGCGCGGTCATGCGACGCTGTACCCAAATAAAATTCATAGAATTTTTTTCCCCACATATAGAGCTTTTTTTTGGTGGTGTTTGATAATCAAACAGTGACAATTTTGAAAATATATATATATTTTCTACTTTCTGTTTTAAAACATATCCTTAAAAAAAATCTAAATTCTTCCTAAATTTAGGCCAAAATATATTCTGCTACATGTCTTTGGTAAAAAAAAAAAAATCCCAATAAAATAAATAATATATATATATATATATATATATATACAGCTATGCTCATAAGTTTACATACCCTGGCAGAATTTATGATTTCTTGGCCATTTTTCAGAGAATATGAATGAGAACACAAAAACATTTCTCTCACTCATGGTTGGTGTTTGGCTGAAGCCATTTATTATCAATCAGCTGTGTTTACTCTTTTTATATCATAATGACAACAGAAACTCCCCAAATGACCCTGATCAAAAGTTTACACACCCTGGTGATTTTGACCTGATAACATGCACACAAGTTGGCACAAAGGAGTTTGAATGGCTATTAAAGGCAACCATCCTCACCTGTGATCTGTTTGCTTGTAATTAGTGTGTGTGTATAAAAGGTCAGTGAGTTTCTGGACTCCTGACAGACCCTTGCATCTTTCATCCAGTGCTCCATTCACGTTTCTGGATTCTGAGTCATGGGGAAAGCAAAAGAATTGTCAAAGGATCTGCGGGAAAAGGTAGTTGAACTGTATAAAACAGGAAAGGGATATAAAAAGATATTCAAGGAATTGAGAATGCCAATCAGCAGGGTTCAAAGTCTAATCAAGAAGTGGAAAATGAGGGGTTCTGTTGAAACCAAACCACGGTCAGGTAGACCAACTAAAATCTCAGCCACAACTGCCTGGAAAATTGTCCGGGATGCAAAGAAAAGCCCACAAATAACTTCAGGTGAAATACAGGACTCTCTGGGAAGGGATTAACATCTTGGGCGATTAAGGGGTTAAGTGTGCGCTTTTATGTAAAATCTCTTTGTTTCTTTTTCCTGCTTTGCAGGGGGAGGAAACAGAGAGATCGATCCCTTTGTACAGAGTTCTGTGTTGATTGTCAACACAGGGCTCTGGGCTGTGATTGGACACAGTCGATCAGCAGTTCCCAACCTTAAATCATTGGCCGGGACCTGCTGAAAAAATCTCCCTCTGTCCAATCATAGCCGAAGTCGGTGGGCAGGGGGGGTTGCACATGCGCCCTGTACCCAGAAGAGGCCAGCGACGTGCAGATAGGTCGCTGTGCCAATACAGACCGCCAGTCCACAGTACAGGGAAGGGCGGTCCTTAAAGGGGAGGTCCACTGCTGTATGTATAGCTGCTGGCTTTTAACATTAGGACACTTACATCGTCCTGGAGTCCAGTGATGTTGGCACAGATCTTCGGATCGGCTGGTCGTGTGCAGCCGCCGCCATTGGGGGTAAGGGAACCCGGAAGTGTAGCTTTTCGGCTTCACGGTCGGGCCCCTACTGTACAAGCACGAGCCGCCGCTGTGTTTTCTCACTGGCCTGGTGGCAACGGAGAAGGAGGGAGCCAGGCTGCTGACGTAATCAGCCGCGGCCTGGGCTTCTGGATGTGGGTACAGGTATCCGCTCAACCCCCCCCCCCCCCCCGAAAGGTGCCAAATGTGCCACCTGAGGGGGGGAGGAATCCGATGAGCGGAAGTTCCACTCTTGGGTGGAACTCCGCTTTAAGCGGGTAATCATCATAAAAAAAAATTAGATTCTTGTACTTTGTAAAATTAATTTCTTGTAGCGCATTGAGGGACACTGGATTTAGAGACTGTTGGGTTATACTGCCCCTGCTGGAAGATGTGGAGACTGACAAACAAAAGTCCCAACCTGGTATAACCCCCCCTCCTATTCCCAGCATTCCTCTACTGGACATGCAGTAGCGGGAGCACCACTGTAGGAGGGGACCCGCCGTACCCCTCAATGGGCTTCAGGAAATGGATTGGATAGCGGTACATAAATCTCACTCGAAGTTTTCATGCATAGGTGCCCCCGACGTTCACATTTACATTTGTACCTGTGTGCATATATGTTGGGGGGGCACACATTACCAGGGGGTGTGAAAGCAATCCGGCGCTGGATTGCTTTCATCTGACAGGCGGCAGTCTGAGAGAGAGAAGTGCGCATGCGCCGGTGACGTCACCAGCCGCTACACATGTAAATATCTCCTAAACACTGAACCTTCAGGAGATATTCACTATATTTATAGGTAAGGTTTATTATAAGCTCACCTGTAGATACAAGATGAGAAGAGGAGTTCACTATCACTTTAACAGTGGAATGACAGAATAGTCGGTCTTTCCAAAGAGAGGGACGGGAGAATTATTTCCTGGTTGAGGTGAAACACCGAAACTACCTATAGAATGAAGGAAGTTCTGAACTTCCATACCACCTTGTCCTTGTGCAAGACCAGGAAAGACACTCGCCTTATAATGGTGATAAACAATAAGGAACTGTGGATGATGAGAAAGGCGACAATCAGGGCTGGCCCAAGACATTGTATAGTACATGTAGTATATAGACAGGCTAGGGTAGTATATAGACAGGCTAGGGTAGTATATAGACAGGCTAGGGTAGTATATAGACAGGCTAGGGTAGTATATAGACAGGCTAGGGTAGTATATAGACAGGATAGAGTAGTATATAGACAGGCTAGGGTAGTATATAGACAGGCTAGGGTAGTATATAGACAGGCTAGGGTAGTATATAGACAGGTTAGGGTAGTATATGGAAAGGCTATGGCAGTATATGGACAGGCTAGGGTAGCATATGGACAGGCTAGGGTAGTATATAGACAGGCTAGGGCAGTATCGGAGCATGCTAGGGTAGTATATGCACAGGATAGGGTAGTATATGGACAGGCTAGGGTAGTATATAAACAGGCTAGGGTAGTATATAGACAGGCTAGGGTAGTATATAGACAGGCTAGGGTAGTGTATAGACAGGTTAGGGTAGTATATGGAAAGGCTATGGCAGTATATGGACAGGCTAGGGTAGCATATGGACAGGCTAGGGTAGTATATAGACAGGCTAGGGCAGTATCGGAGCATGCTAGGGTAGTATATGCACAGGATAGGGTGGTATATGGACAGGCTAGGGTGGTATATGGACAGGCTAGGGTAGTATATGGACAGGCTAGGGCAGTATAGGAGCAGGCTAGGGTAGTATATAGACAGGCTAGGGTGGTAAATAGACAGGCTAGGGCAGTATAGGGCCAGGCTAGGGTAGTATATGGACAAGCTAGGGTAGTATATAGACAGGCTAGGGTGGTATATAGACAGGCTAGGGCAGTATATAGACAGGCTATGGTGGTACATGGTCAGGCTATGGCAGTATAGGGTAGTATATGGACAGGCTAGGGTAGTATATAGACAGGCTAGGGTAGTATATAGACAGGCTAGGGCAGTATAGGGACAGGCTAGGGTGGTATATAGACAGGCTAGGATAGTATATGGACAGGCTAGGGTGGTATAGGGACAGGCTAGGGTAGTATATAGACAGGCTTGGGGGGTATAGAGACAGGCTAGGGTAGTATACAGACAGGCTAGGGCAGTATAGGGACAGGCTAGGGTGGTATATAGACAGGCTAGGATAGTATATGGATAGACTAGGATATTATATGGACAGGCTAGGGTAGCATATAGACAGGCTAGGGTGGTATATAGACAGGCTAGGGTGGTATATAGACAGGCTAGGGTGGCATAGGGGCATGCTAGAGTAGTACATTTCTAACCAGGCCCCTATTCTGCCACTCCAGGGTTATCTCACCGGACCCCTATCCTACCACTCCAGGGATTTCTCACCGGGCCCCTATCCTGCCTCTCCAGGGATTTCTCACCAGGCCCCTATCCTGCCCCTCCAGGGGGGTATCTCACCGGGGTCCTATCCTTCCACTCCAGGGATATCTGACTGGGGCCCTATCCTGTCATTCCAGGAATTTCTCACCAGGCCCTTATCCTTCCCTTCCAGGGATTTTTTTACCGGGCCCCTATCCTGCCTCTACCGGGATAACTCACCGGGCCCCTGTCCTGCCTCTCCAGGAATTTCTCACCGGGCCTCTATCCTGCCTTCCACGGATTTCTCACCGGGCCCCTATCCTGCCCCTCCAGGATTATCTCACCAGGCCCCTATCCTGTCTCTCCAGGGGTATCTCACCGGGCCCCTATCCTGCCTCTCCAGGGGTATCTCACTGGGTCCCTATCCTGCCTCTCCAGTGGTATCTCACTGGGTCCCTTTCCTGCCTCTCCAGTGGTATCTCACCATGTCCAATACTGCCCCTCTAGGGGTATCTCACCATGTCCAATCCTGCCCCTCTAGGGGTATCTCATCAAGCCCAATCCTGCCCCTCTAGGGGTATCTCACCATGTCCAATACTGCCCCTCTAGGGGTATCTCACCAAGACCAATCCTGCCCCTCTAGGGGTATCTCATCAAGCCCAATCCTGCCCCTCTAGGGGTATCTCACCATGTCCAATACTGCCCCTCTAGGGGTATCTCACCAA
>BLSH010198688.1:0-10235 GCA_018402905.1 Glandirana rugosa
CCCGGACCGAACCCGAACGATTTTTGAAATGTCCGGGTCCGGGTCCGTGCCACGGACATCCTAAAGTTCGGTACGGACCCGAACGTTACAGTCCGGGTTCGCTCAACACTAGTGGCCACCATTATTTTGCAGCACTGCCTTAACCCTCTTGGGCATGGAGTTCACCAGAACTTCATAGATTGCCACTAGAGTCCTCTTCCACTCCTCCATGATGACATCACAGAGCTGGTGGATGTTAGAGACCTTGTGCTCCTCCACCTTCCGTTTGAGGATGCCCCACAGATGCTCAATAGGGTTTGGGTCTGGAGACATACTTGGCCAGTCCATCACCTTTACCCTCAGCTTCTTTAGCAAGGCAGTGGTCTTCTTGTAGGTGTGTTTGTGGTCATTATCATGTTGGAATACTGCCCTGTGGCCCAGTCTCCAAAGGGAGGGCATCATGCTCTGCTTCAGTATGTCACAGTACATGTTGGCATTCATGGTTCCCTCAGTGAACTGTAGCTCCCCAGTGCTGGCAGCACTCATGCAGCCCCAGATCATGACACTCCCACCAACATGCTTGACTGTAGGCAAGCCACACTTGTCTTTGTACTCCTCATCTGGTTGCCGCAACACACGCTTGATACCATCTGAACCAAATAAGTTTATCTTGGTCTCATCAGACCACCGGACATGGTTCCAGTAATCCATATCCTTAGTCTGCTTGTCTTCAGCAAACTGCAGGCTTTCTTGTGCATCATCTTTAGAAGAGGCTTCCTTCTGGGACAACAGCCATGCAGACCAATTAGATGCAGTGTGCGACATATGGTCTGAGCACGGACAGGCTGACCCTCCACCCCTTCAACCTCTGCAGAAATACTGGCAGCACTCAAACATCTATTTCCCAAAGACAACCTCTGGATATGACGCTGAGCAAGTGCACTCAACGTCTTTGGTCGACCATGGCGAGGCCTTTTCTGACTGGAACCTGTCCTGTTAAACCGCTGTATGGTCTTGGCCACCGTGCTGCAGCTCAGTTTCAGGGTCTTGGCAATCTTCTTATAGCCTAGGCCATCTTTATGTAGAGCAACATTTTTTTTTCCAGATCCTCAGAGAGCTCTTTCCCATGAGGTGCCATGTTGAACTTCCAGTTACCAGTATGAGAGAGTTAGAGTGATAACACCAAATTTAACACACCTGCTCCCCATTCACACCTGAGAGCTTGTAACACTAATGAGTCTAATGACACCGGGGAAGGAAAATGGCTAATTTGGCCAAAATTGGACATTTTCACTTAACCGTGTACTCACTTTTGCTGCCACCGGTTTAGACATTAATGGTTGTGTGTTGAGTTATTTTGAGGAGACAGCAATTTTACACTGTTATACAAGCTGTAAACTCACTACTTTACATTGTAGCAAAGTGTCATTTCTTCAGTGTTGTCACATAGAGCCATATTAGTGTTCTAAAATCATCTTCAAAGTGTGTGGGAAAAGCCTGTTTCAGTTGCATAGAGCCATATTAGTGTTCTAAAATCATCTTCACAGTGTGTGGGAAAAGCCTATTGCAGGCGCATAGAGCCATTTTATTGTTCTAAAATTTAGAACAATAATATGGCTCTCTATGCGGCTGGAAGAACAGTAATATGGCTCTATGCCCCTGCAATAGGCTTTTCCCATACACTTTGAAGATGATTTTAGAACACTAATATGGCTCTATGCGGCTGAAACAGGCTTTTCCCACACACTTTAAAGATGATCTTAGAACACTAATATGGCTCTATGCGGCTGAAACAGGCTTTTCCCACACACTTTGAAGATGACTTTAGAACACTAATATGGCTCTATGCGGCTGAAACGGGCTTTTCCCACACACTTTGAAGATGATTTTAGAACACTAATATGGCTCTATGCGGCTGAAACTAGCTGCTGGCTCTGTGAGGAACAGATTGCAGAACATCTCATCCTGCATTACTGAACAATCTGATTGTGGACTAGGGAGAGATACTAGTACTGGTGCTTTGAGGGACAGATTGCACACCTCATCCTGCTGCATAGAACGATCTGACTGGAGTAGGTAGAGTCTGTTGCTTTAAGGGAAAGATTATTCTTTTAAAATCATCATCAAGTTGTACAGGGAAAGGTTCCAGCTGTTGCTTTAAGGGAAAGATTATTGTTCTAAAATCATCATCAGGTTGTACAGGGAAAGGTCCCAGCTGTTGCTTTAAGGGAAAGATTATTCTTCTAAAATCATCTCCAAGTTGTACAGGGAAAGGTTCCAGCTGTTGCATTAAGGGAAAGATTATTGTTCTAAAATCATCTTCAAAGTGTGTGGGAAAAGCCTATTTCAACCGCATAGAGCCATATTAGTGTTCTAAAATCATCTTCACAGTGTGTGGGAAAAGCCTATTGCAGGTGCATAGAGCCATATTAGTGTTCTAAAATCATCTTCAAAGTGTGTGGGAAAAGCATGTTTCAGACACATAGAGCCATATTAGTGTTCTAAAATCATCTTCAAAGTGTGTGGGAAAAGCCTGTTTCAGCCGCATAGAGCCATATCAGTGTTCTAAAATTATCTTCAAAGTGTGTGGGAAAAGCCTGTTTCAGCCACATAGAGCCATATTAGTGTTCTAAAATCATCTTCACAGTGTGTGGGAAAAGCCTATTTCAGCCGCATAGAGCCATATTAGTGTTCTAAAATCATCTTCACAGTGTGTGGGAAAAGCCTATTGCAGGCGCATAGAGTCATATTATTGTTCTAAAATTTAGAACAATAATATGGCTCTCTATGCGTCTGGAAGAACAGTAATATGGCTCTATGCCCCTGCAATAGGCTTTTCCCATACACTTTGAAGATGATTTTAGAACACTAATATGGCTCTATGCGGCTGAAACAGGCTTTTCCCACACACTTTGAAGAGGATTTTAGAACACTAATATGGCTCTATGTGGCTGAAACTGGCTTTTCCCACACACTTTGAAGATGATTTTAGAACACTAATATGGCTCTATGCGGCTGAAACAGGCTTTTCCCACACACTTTGAAGATGATTTTAGAACACTAATATGGCTCTATGCGGCTGAAACAGGCTTTTCCCATACACTTTGAAGCTGACTTTAGAACAATAATATTTCCCTTAAAGCAACAGCTGGAGGCTTTCCCTGTACAACTTGGAGATGATTTTAGAATCTAAAATCATCTCCTAGTTCTATAGGGAGAGGTTCCTACTGTTGCTTAAAGGGACAGATTATTGTTTCTTGCACAAAATTAAAATGTGCATCTACATTGCTGGTATAAAAAAAACCAAAACAATTCCAAAAAACAGTGTTGGCTACCTCCTCCTCCACCGCCACTTTCACCGCCTCCTCAACCTCCAACTCCACATCCACCTCCATTTTTGATTTTTTTATGTGATTTTAGGTAAAAAATTATTTTAAGTTATTTCCCTATCCCCATTTCTTTGTAGGGCACTTGTCCGACCCTTACCCCCATTTTCCTTCCTTTTGCAGACCTCTAGGACTTTCCAGGACTTTGTTTCAGCCATTTTTGTGCCTAAAAGTTCGGGTCCCCATTGATTTTGATGGGGTTCGGGGTCCGGGTCAAAGTTCGGGTCAAATCCGGACCTGAACCCGGACTTTGTCCCGAAGTTCGGCCGAACCTGCAGAACCCGAACTTCCAGAGGTTCGATCAACTCTACTTATGATCTACTAAAATCCGCAGATCCTTCTCCAGTATGGATTCCCCCAGTTGTATTCCCCCTAGTATGTATGATGCATGCATATTCTTAGCCCCCACGTGCATAACTTTACATTTGTCAACATTAAACCTCATTTGCCACATAGTCGCCCAATTAGACAGTGCATTGAGGTCTGCTTGTAAGTTGGAGACATCCTGCTCAGCCATGCATCCTTATCTGTGTTCAGCCATGCATCCGTGCTCAGCCATGCATCCATGCTCACCCACCCATCCGGGCTCACCCACCCATCCATGCTCAGCCATGCATCCATGCTCACCAATCCATCCGTGCTCAGTCATCCCCATCCGTGCTCACCCATCCATACGTGCTCACCCATCCATCCATGCTCAGACATGCATCCGTGTTCAGTCATGCATACATGCTCAGCCATGCATCCGTGCTCACCCAGCCATCAGTGCTCACCCACCCATCCGTGCTCAGTCATCCCCATCCTTGCTCAGCCATCCCCATTCTTGCTCAGCCATCCCCATACGTGCTCAGTTATCCCCATCCGTGCTCAGTCACCCTCCCATCCGTGCTCATTTATACCTCATTCATGCTCATCCATACCACATCAGTTCTCATCCGTGACACATCCATGCCACTACAGTGCCCATAAGTGCCACTACAGTGCCCATCCGTGCCACTACAGTGCCCATCAGTGCCACTACAGTGCCTCACAATAGTGTAATAGGTAGTCAAATTAGATTTGAAATGTATGCCCTTAGAACACCTGATAGTGCTCCCTGCATGTTGAGCCTCTGTATGTGGCCAGGTTGTGAAAAAGTCTCACACATGTGGTATACATGATATATATTTTGGGATGTCATTTTTGCTAGGTTCATGCTGTGTGTTAGAAATATCTTATAAATGGACAACTTTGTGTAAAAAAAAATGTGTTTTGATTTTCTTTCCACATTTTCCAAAAACTTGTGGAAAAAATGTCATGTTCAAAAGACTCATTATGCCTCATAGAATATACATTGGGGTGTTTACTTTCCAAAATGGGGTAATTTTTTGGGCCGTTTCCATTGTCCTGGTGCTCCAGGACCTTTAAAAGTGCAAGAGGTAGTCAAGAAATGAGATGTGTCATTTATGCTCCTAGAACGCCTGATGGTGCTCCCTGCATGTTGGACCTCTCTTTGTGGCCATACTCAGGAGGAGTAGTAGAATGTGTTTTGGTGTGTAATTTGTGGTATGCTTATGCTGTTTGTGAGAAATGACCTGTTAATGTGACAATTTTGTGAAAAAAAAGAAAAAAAATCTTCATATTGCAAAGAATTGTGGGAAAAAATGACAACTTCAAAAAACTCACCATGCCAATCACTAAATACTTTGTCTACTTTCTAAAAATGGGTAATTTGGGGGTATTTGTACTTTCCTGGCATGTCAGGGTCTCAAGAAATGACATAGGCATTCAGTACATCAGGTGTGATCAATTTTCAATGATTGGCACTATAGCTTTTAGACTCTATAACTTTCACAATGACCAAATAATATACACTGATTTGTTTTCTTTTACCGAAGATATGTAGCAGTATAAATGTTGCCCATTTTTCATTCATAGCACAAAAAATAAAACAACCAGCGGTGATTAAATACCACCAAAAGAAAGCTCTATTTGTGTGAAAAAAGGACAAACATTTCATATGGGTACAGTGTAGTATGACGGAGTAATTGTCATTCAAATTGTGAAAGCAATGAAAGCTGAAAATTGGTCCGGTTAGGAAGGGGGTTTAAGTGCCCAGTGGTCAAGTGGTTACGTGTTTTTTTTTTTGCAAGTGTAATTTTTTTATTGCATTTTAGTGTAAATATGAGATATGAGGTCTTTTTGACCCCAAATCTCATATTAAAGAGGTCCTGTCGTGCTTTTTTCTATTACAAGGAATGTTTAGAAAAGAGCTATTTTGCAATAAAGGACTGGTCAAAAACTGTCTACTGTTTTTTGTAACACTACATTCCTTTTTTGTACAATGTACCCCATACCCATTCACAAAGGGGGGGGGGGTTGGGATCTGGGGTCCCCTTATTAATAAGGGGGCTTACAGATTCCGATAAGCCCCCTGCTCGCAGACCCCCACTACCACCGGCCAGGGCTATGAGAATGAGGCCCTTCTCCCCATCAACATGGAGAGGGGCTTTAGGGTCCCCAAAATAGAATAGAATAAAGGGGGGGTGCTTGCTTGTCCCCACCCCTCCTGCCATGCCATTAAAAAAAATTGGCACAGGGTTCCCCTTAAATACCATACTAGACTTGAAGGGCCTATACTCGTCGGTGTTGCGGGGGTCCAGGGTGCTTCCTAGTCACCTCCTGCCTCTCCGTTACCCAAACATTTCCAAGGCTTGGGCCCCGGGCCACTACTCCCGCCACGGGTCCGCCAGCCTCCTCAAATCGTGGCCCCGGTCGCAGCCTACTTGGGCCTAGTGCGGCTGCTCGGTTGTTCCCCTGCACTGTCCTGCCCTAGTTCTGCATCAAACTTTTGGGCCTGGACTCCTGCCCTAACTAGATCTCTCCCCCCCTAGAGGCTGCATTGGTGTGGGACTTCCCCTTGAAAAGAGGCCCTAAGCTACTTACATTGAAGGCCCACAGCCGGCGGCCAGCTTGGCCCACTCGTTTCATTGTACCTTCCTATCACATCAAAAGGCCTTCTGGGGTCCTTCAGGGATGGTGTTCACCCCCGCCAGGCAGACAGTCAAACATATTAAAGTTACCCCTCGGTTCATGGTTTACGCATGGTGCTAGCTAGTCGCATCTAGGCAGAGCTCTGCCACCATCTCGGCCTAAACTACCTCTGGTCATGCCGTATAAAGCTTCAGGATCCCGCTCCATCACCGGTAAGAGAACGGGGAAAACCTCAGCTCTATTCAGCACTTCCTGGCAGCTGAGAAGAACAGTCCCTCATCGCCATGCAGCAGGGCCAAAGCTGCGAGGTCAAGTAGATCTCCCTCCGCCCACACTATCTCACCCTAACTGTTTCGTCACTCAGCTCTGAGCTAATGGAGAATCTTGGATCCCCAGCGGACTCTGAATTATCCTCCCTAATGAGTGGCCTTAAGAAGGAGATGGCTAACATGTTTCACGGCCTAGAGGAATCCATAAAAAGGGAAGTCTCTACTTTGAGGGCCGACATGTCACATCTGCTGACGCGGATAGAGGACACTGAGAGACGCTAGGACATGCAGGAGGAAGCCATTAAAGAGCTGCAAGCTACTGTTACACAACTCACACTTGCAAACTGGGCAACCCTCTACAAATTAGAAGATTTGGAGAAACGAAATCGCAGAAACAATCTGTGTATTAGGGGGGTGCCTGAGGCTACTAAAGATGACAATTTAGAGCCAACTTTCAGTATCCTGAATACTTTTCTGGGTAGGTCTGTAACTGATAAGTTGAGATTCGACCGAGTCCACCATGCCCTTCGCCCGTGCAATCTCACAGCTGATCTACCCAGAGATGTAATTTGCCACCTACACTATTATGAAGACAAGAATAATATCATGCTCAAACTCAGGAGGACCCATAATATTTATTTTGATGGAGCTACTATCACAATCTTTCCGGACCTATCTAAAGTGACTGCCACCAATCCCTTAAACCTCTCCTGGAACAACTGTGATCAGAAGGAGCGACATATAGATGGGGCTTCCCCTCATGTCTCATCGCAACTAAAAATGGCCGATCCTCCACTCTCAGGTTCCCAGAGGAACTCCCAGATTTCCCTAATGACATCAACATCTCACCAGTGGAACTACCGGATCATATACCAATTTTCAAAGTCACTCCTGACTCCAACTGGCACACAAATCCATTTAAAAAGGTGAGACCCACCTTTTTCTTTGCATTCATTCCCCTTTATTTACATTTTTTCGACTCTACCTAACCTAACTCACGCGAGCTCTGGACCATATAAAAATGTTTTCAAAAGAAAGGGGAAAGAACATACAAAAACTCTCCAAGTTCTTTTTCGGAAGAACAGAGGATTAAAAAGTTACACGCTACCATCCACCCCAAACGTTTGCTCACCCCTCCCTTCCCCAGCAACTTCTGCTTTAGAACTTTGCTCGGGCACTGACTGCCTTAGTCCCCCTTAAGGTTTATAAAGTTTATACACATTATCATACCATTAAGTTTATGTTCATGGTTTCCTAACTAATTGCCAGAGGTCATTATAAGCACCTGTAAAGTATCCGCACTTTGCTTAGAAACTGAGTACAGTTGGAGCCCGAGACCTACTCTTGCTCCATGCACCCGAGACTACTAAAAGCTGCCCCCTTCCTTTTGGGGTTTGTGAGGATGGGCTACACTAATATTCTCACGCCACCACAGCCGAACGTGGAGGCCGAGACAGCTCACCCTTACTATCCCCTGAGGGACCACTGCCATTTATTGCATTAATATCTAAATATCCCATTGTGTGCTTCAAATGACGTATACCATTGTCTATGGTATACAATGTCTTCTTCCTATTCTATCCCTATACTCTTTCTCTCCTCACATCTTCTTCTCTCCCCCTACATGTGCTGGCACAGATGGCGAAACAAGCTGAAGAGTCCTATTCTACTGACTAGATGGCTGACGTGAAGGTCCTATCCTATAATGTAAGAGGCCTTAATCATGCTACAAAGAGACACCAGGTAATGCACGAAATAAGACGTGCCTCTTGCTCCACCATCTTTTTGCAGGAGACCCACTTGACACATATCACACATGTCAAATTGTATTCTCCCCAATTCCCAATGTGGTACTATGGCCTTTCTGGTACCAATAAGGCCAAGGGAGTAGTCATCGGGTTCAGTAAGAACGTACCTTTCAAGCTTGCAGAAATGTTAGCAGATGATCATGGTTGTTACCCTTTTCTATGAGGACATATAGGCACAACCCAATGGACCCTTGCGAATATTTACTGCCCCAATACCAACCAACCCACTTTTTTGTCCCACATTCTGACAAAATTGGGAGACTTTGCAAAAGGGATCACTATCCTTGCGGGTGATATTAATATGCCATTGGACCCCATCCTTGATACCTCTCATGGTCGCTCTTCACTTACATTTAAACAACTGTCCTTCATTAAAAAGAGACTCCCTGAATCTCAGCTGATGGAGGCCTGGCATTTGCTGCACCCTAAGGATAAATATTATTCCCACTTTTCCAAAACACACCAATCATACTCCAGAATTTACAATATTTTTATTGACCATTTTCACCTCCCTTTACTGAAATCTGCCTCTATAGGCACTGAATCAATCTCAGATCATGTACGTGTATCTAACAATTTCACTTCCCTCTTTACCACAATTGGAAGCTTAATGATACACTTCTCTCTGACTCAGTCAATGCCTCTCTTTGAGCAGCCTCAATGCAGCAATATTTTACATTTACACATCTACAGACACTCCTTCTTCAATAATAGGGGAGGCCCATAAGGCTACAATGAGAGGCAAATTAATAGAGCTTGGTGTGAGGAGAAAGAGGAAACATGAAAATTGCCTTAAGGAGCTCCTAAAACAGGTAGCTGACCTTGAGAACAAGAAGTCGGAATGACAAGCAGCGGGGGAGACCATGAGGCACATTAGCCGCAGCCCTGAGAGAAGAGACACATCAGGCACAGCATGAAGGCCTCTGAGGCTGGAGGAGCAGGTACATCACCAACCGGTCAGTATATATGACCTGCAGGCCATCGCTGCAGATATTATAAAATACTTTCACCACAGTGATAGCAGACCTGGGACTAGACTTCCAAAAGATGGTTACCAGGGTGGAGGAGATAGAAGACATCTCTGTGCGTCATGATATGGAGATCTACATATCCAAACGTGCATTAGATTCACATACCCTACAAATTAGAGACATGAGACGCCATTTAGAAGACCTGGAAAACCGTGGGTGCAGACATAACGTGAGAATCAGAAATTTACCAGAGTCTTTTGAATCAGACCAGCTATTGACTTCCTTATTGGCTATTTTTAAAGGTCTCCTGGGAAGACCCTTAGAAACCCCGGTGGAAATGGAAAGGTTCCACAGAGCACTCAGACCCAGAGGGAGAGATAATGAACCCCCCAGGGATATCATATGCAATATTGTGAACTTTCAGTTAAAGGAGGACATATTGTGCAATGCCAGACTCAGAGGATGTGTGTTACATCAGGGCCATGAAATAAAGCTCTTTCAGGATCTATCTCAGATAACCTTGCAGTAACGTAAGGATATGCGCCCTCTTCTGGATGTTCTAAGAGAGAGGAATATACCTTACAGATGGAAATTTCCATTCTGCCTCTCTGGAGGACCCCCTAATCGCCCTGTGCTTCTGAAAGTTATGGAAGATTTACCACCTTTCTGCGAGAGACTTAACATACCATACATTGACCTTCCAAACTGGTACTCTGTCCTGCGACCCCGTCACCATGACCCACCTTCAGAAGAGCCGATGGAAATGCTCCAACAAGGTGAACATCCACCGCACAGGAGACGCCGGCTATCAACCAGGTTCTCCCCCCCTCCTGTAAACAGACGCTCACC
>BLSH010198688.1:46748-62395 GCA_018402905.1 Glandirana rugosa
TCCCACCCGGTAAATGTACCTATGTGGAATTATTTTACCCTTACCAACCACTATAATTGAAGGACAAACACCGTGTAATCATATACACTCCCCCCTTTGAAAAGTTCTACCCACCACTGGTACCGCCGGTAAAACTTCAACCCGTAAAACTTAGGTCGAAAACAAAAAAGTTATACTTCTCCCAGTACACTGTGTAGTTTGAATAACCCTTAAAGTGTTCTTTTTGTTACCACACGAACCACAATTGTATTGAAGTAAGAAAGTACTCAATAAATGTGGTATTGGTTTTTACTGACCATAAAAACCATAAAAAAACCATATGCTGTGAAGATACGAGGTGTGCAGCACCTGAAACTACGGATACTGGAAGCCTGTGCTAGCATTTCTCATGCGATGTTGCTATCAGTGTGTGAAGAGTGGGAGAATAGGGTTGCATTGACAATCCAACACAATGGGCAGCACATTGAACACATTTTATAAGTGGTCAGAAACTTGTAAATAACTCATGAAAGAATGAAGTTATGTTAACACCAAGCACACCATTGTTTTTCTTGTGAAATTCCCAATAAGTTTGATGTGTCACATGACCCTCTTCATATTGAAAAAACAAAAGCTGGATTCAAAATGCCCAACTTCAAAATGGCCGCCATGGTCACCACCCATCTTGAAAAGTTTCCCCCCTCACATATACTAATGTGCCACAAACAGGAAGTTAATATCACCAACCATTCCCATTTTATTAAGGTGTATCCATGTAAATGGCCCACCCTGTATATTCCTTTCAGTTACTGGGTTGGTGGAGTCTGGTACAAGCTTGCAGTACTGGCTCAGAAATGCAGCACAACTTAAGTGAGAGAAGTAAGAGTAATGAGGAACTGTGTCCGTAGGAACAATGTGCAGTGTTACAGAAGTTGGCCACAGATTAAGAAGTGTTAACTGTGTTCTTACAGTGGAGCATTGCTTTAACCACTTGCCTACTGGGCACTTATATCCCCTGCCTCACCAGGCCAATTTTCAGCTTTCAGTGCTGTCACACTTTGAATGACAATTGCAGTCCCGCAACACTGTACTTATATGAATTTTTTTATAATTTTTTGCATAGCATTTTCATTTGGTGGTATTTAAGCACCACTTTTTGCTCAACAAATTAAAAAAGACTGAACATTTTGAAAAAAAAAACTTTTTTCTTAATTTCCTGTTATAAAATTTTGCAAATAAGTAATTTTTCTCCTTCACTGATGTTCGCTGATGAGGCTGTACTGATAGGCTGCACTGATAGGCAGCAACGATGGCCACTGATAGGCGGCACTGATGGGTAATGATGAGGCTGCACTGATATGCGGCAATGATAGGCAGTACTAATGGGCACTGATAGGTGACACTGATGAGCAGCACTGATGGGCACTGATGAGCACTGGTGGGTGGCACTAATGGGCAGCATTGGTGGCACTGACTGGCACTGATGGAGCTGCACTGATCATCAGGGCACCATCTTTTGGCTATAGCACGGTAAGGAAGAAATTAAATTTGAGTGCTGCTGTACCAGTGTGAAAAGTAGGCCTCAGCCCGTCTTGAGGGACACTAGCAAGAGCTCGCTCTGGATCCCCCACTTGAGCGCAGTAAGTTCCACAAATAAACTGTAGTGAATAACTCTCAATTTCTGGGAACTGTGTGTAGACAGGTGCAGTCTGCACTGCAGGTGATGCTCAACTGCAGCGGCAATGCAGAGGGAGAAGAAACCGTGACAAACATGGTTCCTCTATAATACCCTGAGTCACTGAAGCAGTAATCCGATTGGATGCTTGCCACCCATTTGACTCTGGCAGCCATCTTGGGTGTGGGAGAGTCTATTTAACACCCTGGCCCCTGGGTTTGGCGCACATTTGCATGTAGCTAGTGTAGGGACAGGCCATCCATCTGTGAGGGACAGTATGGGTGGCAGGAAAGGTTCCAGATGTGAAGGAAAAGCTTAGAGCTCACAATCTCCTTGGACATCTTTCTGTTTGGGCATGAGACAGCCAGGTCGCATTCTGCCCCTCCAGACAGACGCTGTCAGCTCACTGAATACCTGCTCTACTACATGCTGTTGGCATATGTGAGTGTTCCTGGTTGGGCCTTCTCCCACCGGGTTTGTTGTGAACTGTTTTGCCTTTACTTCAATACAAGTTATATTAATTGCAATTGAACTACGTGTGTTATTGCTGCCGCACCATGCTGCACCCACTCACATGCCTATGTCCTTCTGTTTTTGGGATATGTTGTGACAGTCATGTGGGTGAACTCCTGTGGCTGGTGACATAGTCACAATTTTTGGGATGGGGAATGATGTCATATCTAATGGCATTTGCCCAGCAATAGAGGCTGGCTGCGCCATCTTGGCCCTAGGAATTTCCCTTATTCAAGATGCTCATAGAGCACAGCCGACAAGCCCTTCCTCTAATGCAGCCAGCCACGTCCGACAAAACTGGTCAAGTGTGGGTTGTTTATATCCCACACTCTTGTCCATAATCTCATTTCACCCAGGAACCACAATGTTACTTGGGATGTTCTGGACATTTTATACACATATGGAGTAGGACCCTTGATGTAACTTTGGATTTGCCATTATATAAAGGATGATCCTATATTGGGTCAAACCCAATGTGCACTATTAATGAGATTGAATATGACATTGGGGTTGATTTACTAAAACTGAAGAGTGCAAAATCTGGTGCAGCTCTGCATTGAAACCAATCAGATTCCAAGTTTTTTTTTGTGTCAAAGGTTACTTACTTGCAAGCTGAAGTTAGGAGCTGATTGGCTACCATGCACAGCTGCACCAGATTTTGCACTCTCCAGTTTTAGTAAATCAACCCCATTTTTCTTTTCTTTGTACTTTTATTTGGTGACTGTTTTGTAATCACCCTTCTGTTCTGCAATGGTGTTTTGGTCTGCAGTACAGGCCGTGTGTGCTAGAACAGCAGCTATCCAGTAGGATTTCTATGTAGTTACATGCATACAGTATATACAGAGAGGTGGACATCCAGTGTATGTCCTATTTTCTTACTTAATTACTTGTAGAAAATGTTTTCAGCTGGTGGAGCAGGTGATGGTGTGTGCATGGCTGCCATTTCTTTGCTCCTTGGTAAGGAATACATATCATGCTGTGATTACTTACCTTGGCATCCACAATGATTACATGGTGGGCAGATATATTGCACAACTGCCACACCTAGTGTTTCTCAGCTTTCAGTGCTAGTTCTTGTACAAAGGACATTAGAAGGCCATAGCAAATGCTACGTTCATCCTCTGGCTCTATTCTACACTCTCTAACTCACATCTTCAATCAATCTCTCCTTCTCTTCTGGCATCTTTCCAAACTCTCTAAAACATGCACTAGTCAGCCCTTAAAAAGCCCTCACTGGACCCATCCATTCTTGAGAACTTATGCCCCATATCCTTGCACCCCTTTTTTTTTATATAATTCTGTTTATTTGGTTTTATAGAAGTAATGACAAAAACAGAGCCTCTGGGCATTCCCTGGCTCAAATGAATACAGTTAAGTCAAATAAGGTTTGTACATTAATATCTATCAGTACATTGCTAATACTAATGGAAGTTTGAAGCGGTATGTAATAACAGTCCAGGTAATATTTGTTTATTTATAGGATGAAGAATTTTCCTCTTTGCAAGGGAAGGGGAGGGAGGGTAGGGATATGAAGTAAGAAAGGTAGACAAAGTCAACAACAAGGGTAAAGAAGGAGCACCAGTCTACTTGTGTTATGAGTGATCATTATGTGTTGACATGTTTATTGTACCACTGTTTCCATGGTTTCCATAGGTCATCAAGCTTGTGTTGTGTAGGTTTTCCACAGGACATTATGGATTCATTAGTATAATGAGTTTTTACTAAGGTAATCCCTTCTGTGAGTGATGGGGTGTTAACTTTTTTCCAGTTTCTAGCTATCAATAATCTGGTTGCCAGTAGTATGTGAGTAATCACTTGTCTATACTGTGGTAAGAATTGGTCAATGTTTGGTTTAGGATGGTAAATGGTGGTGTTAAAGCGATGATACACTTTGTGATTTCTTTACTCAAGGTAGAAATCGCATTCCACGGGCTGGCTAGCTGTGGGCATGACCAGAAGATGTGGGGTAAGGTGCCTAGGTGGCCACAGCCTCTCCAACAAGCGGGTGATGTGCTTGGATATATTACGTTTAGTTTTTGTGGCGTTAGGTACTATCTCGAAAATTATTTTTGAGTGACTTCCCAGAGTGCTGTGCAGCAAGTGGTTTTGTATATTGATCTGAGGGCTGCTTGCCATTGTTTTTCAATAAGTAGTATTTGTAAGTCCGTTTCCCATTCTCTGAAGGGTTTGGATCTGATAAAGGATTTCTTTTCCTGTAATGCTACACAGATTATTGATGTTCCTTTGTGTTTAGTACTGCTTATGAAAAAATAATTCCATATTTCTATAGGTATGAAACTTTCCAAGTTAGGGTAGAAAGCTAGACAATGTTGAATTCTGAGGAATGTGAAAAAGTCCCCGTTGGGGGCTTTAAGTATGCTTTGAATTTGTTGGAACGTTTTATGGTGTATCAATGCTCAGAGATCTTTGGTGGTCTGGATTTGGTCAGATAGCCATGTAGGAATACTCATGTCCAGAGTTAGAATTTGGAGGGTATGAATAGATACAGGAATAGATTTGGTGGGAAGAGTCATTCATTTGGAGAGCTGTAAGCTGTTCCATGCTTTAATGGAGGTTTGGATAGAGGGGAATATAGCTTGAGTGGGGGTGGTTTGACTATTATGCTGACCAGACAGTCTCTAAGGTTGGTACCAGGGGTCATTTTGTTTCCTATGTCTCCACATAATGTAGTGGGTGTTTGCAACATCCAGTCCTTCATTTGTGAAAGAGTGGAGGCCAGATAATAATCTCAGAGATCAATATAACCGGTGCCGCCTGCTAATAAATGTTTTATTAGCCTTAGGTGGTTGCATCTAGGTTTTTTCCCTTGCCAAACATATTGATGAAGGATGGATTGGAGGGATTTGAGGTAAGATAATGTAGTGTACTAAATAAGTAAGTAAGTAAATAAAATGGTAAGATCATAATTTTAATGGCCGCTAAGCGACCACACCAAGAGAACTTGATTTTAGACAATTTCGTGGTTTCTTGTATAAGCATAGTTTTAGCTGCTATGTAGTTATCTTTGAATAGTGTTTTTGTGGATTTAGTGAGTGTAATGTCTAGGTATGTGATACCAGTTGTAGAATAAATGCAGCGCCAAAACCTAGTAACTTAGGAGGGTATGAAGCACAGTGCACTACATATACAGCACAAACAAAATAGAAATAAATATTCCTCCTTCAAAAGGAATGGTATTATAGTCTTAAAGTCTTTTCCAAGTCTCACTATAAATTCTCAAATCGTGTAAGTCAAGAAAATACACCCTCAAATATCCACAATGGAATCAACCAGGAAAAGAGGAAAAAGGTATTCCCTTGGAGATATGTAGTAAATCTTACCCCAGATGACGGCTGTGTGAGCCGAAATGCGTCGGATTCCTTACTCCTCCTGTCACTTTGATTTATCCAGAGCTCTTTTTATACCTTACTAATGTGAGTATTGATAATCCCTTTTGTTCGAATAAAGTCTATTTTTGAAACGGTATCACACTATGTTGGCCTCTTTCCTCTCATGTCATATGTGCTGAACATTGGATCAACTTTGTGGAGCATTCTTGAGAAGGTTTGGAGCCTCTTGGTTTTCGATTATTTTCTGTTTCACTACTGCCCATGATGATTTGTCCATGATGACCTGTGGATGTCCATGCCCATGATGACCTGTCCATGATGACCTGTTGATGTCCATGACTACCTGTCTATGATGACCTGTGGTTACTATTACCTTCAAAGTGGATTGTGACCCATGCGCATGTTCTACCAGAGTCTGGTTAGCCTACACCTTTACTAGAAACCAAGGTTCACTAGGATGTTCGTTTGATGGTGATCCCTAAAAGATTTACTACATATATCCAAGGGAATACCTTTTTCCTGGTTGATTCCATTGTGGATATTTGAGGGTGTATTTTCTTGACTTACACGATTTGAGAATTTATAGTGAGACTTGGAAAAGACTCTAATACTATAATACCATTCCTTTTGAAGGAGGAATATTTATTTCTATTTTGTTTGTGCTGTATATGTAGTGCACTGTACTTCATACCCTCCTAAGTTACTAGGTTTTGGCGCTGCATTTATTCTACAACTTTTCTTGAACAATTTTTTGATCTATTGTTTTTGTGAGCAGCCAGGACTAACACTATTCATAATATCCTTCATACCTCATAGTTTATGTCTAGTAGTGGGCGCGGATAATTTTATATATGTGATACCAGTGTCCTCCCATGAATAAGGATACATATTGCATAATAGATTGCTTGTTATGCCACCTATACCTAAGTCCAATACCGAAGATTTGGTATTGTTCACTTTATAATATGAAATATTTTTTTTTCCAAGAAAATTTTTATTTATTTAGAAAGAAAAGAGAACAAGAAGCATACAGTATACAGTTCACGTATTGCAGTCTTATATGATGCATCTTGATTGATCAACCGAAATAGAGGAGTATTGCAATTTTACTACAGAGAAACAATTTCAACAGATCCGCAGAGTAGGAGGAAATTACATCTGGTCGACTGAAGTAACTGTGTATCGGGTGTCATAATATGTTCTGGTATGCATTCCAGGCATTTCTGGACCTCGTTTAGATGAGTTTTATATAGTTTTATAAATGCCTTATTTGGCCAGGAATCCTTCATCTGCAGTTCTGTTCTATTGCTTGTGTGTCTGCAGACGCAGGGCATGGAATGGTATATTATTTAATTCAATATCTGGTGGAGAGCTCCTCTATGGGCTAGAACCCGGATGAGTGGGGGTCTAAAGAAGATACAGAGTGTGTTAGATAGGGGGAACAGAGGGAAGCAGGATGAAGGTGGGGGGGAGCAGAGGATAGTCAGATGGGACAGGGGGACGGTGAAGTGCAGGGGGCAGGTGAAAGTGGGGGAATCCACTCCTGTTCCCAACATATCGTATGGGCCTGTATAAATGGGGCCCTCCTTACTGAATGGGAGGGGGGGCGGATCCGATGACATGATCAGGGAGGAGACCTCTTGAACAGAGCGGTCATTATGTGTTGATTAATTGGGCACATTCTGCTGTAGTCGCAAAATGGGTCCAACATGCCCATTTTTGATTAAATTTGTTTCTTAGGTCTTTGGCTACATGAATTAACTCTTCCATTTCCGCTATATGGTGTATCCTACGGAACCAGTCCTTAATAGAGGGGGGTTGTGCAGAACGCCAGTGTAGGGGGATACATTGTTTCGCCGCATTCACCATGTGCATGGCAAGTGACTTGTGATAGATTCTGAGCCGTATATTCGAGTGATGGAGTAAAAATTGTGCTGGGGAGTGTTCTAGTTCGTATGTGGAAACCTGTTTTATGGTGGACCTCACCATTTGCCAAAAAGGTTGGATTTTCGGACAAGTCCACCAGACATGTAACATCGTACCTCAGTCCGATTGGCACCTCCAACAAGTATCCGAAATTTCTGGATTGTATTTGTGAATAACCTGTGGGGTGCGATACCAGCGCGATACGATTTTATAGCCATTTTCCTGGGCTGATATATTCATCGAGCCTTTGTGGATTTTGTGGTGTATTGATTCCCAATCCGCTTCCGCAAGAGAGAGAGCAAGGTCTCTTTCCTAGGATGCACAAGCTTTGTAGGCTTTGGGAGAGTGGCTGGTGAATAAGAGGGAGTGTATGGTGGAGATTAAATGAGTTTGTGGAGTTTGAATAGTGCATAATAGTTCAAATGTGGTAAATGGTCTTGTGAAGGCTCCCTTTCTCTCTGGGGCTCGGATGTAGTGTGAAATTAGAGAGTAGGTCCAGGGGGGGGGGGAAGAGTCTGCCATCTGTATGAGCACCTAGGTCTGTTTATAATATGAAATATTGCTAAAATGTTGTAATACAGATTGTACCAAAGCCAGGGAAGACATTGGGCTGGTAATCATTAAAATTACATTATTTGCAAATAAACTAATTTTGTGTTCTATACTACCAATATGAAATCCTGAGATCTTATTGTTTGATCTGATGTGTTCTTCCTGGGGTTCCATCATCAAGTTGAAAATTAGCGGGGATAGGGGGCAACCTTGTCTGGTTCCATTACTAATGGTAAATGGTTTGGAAAACATTTCTGCGGTATATACTTAGGTTGAGGGTGAGGAGTATAGAGACATTATGGCCGAGCATATATTTCCATGTAATCCAAACTTAGTTAGTGTTGTGCGTAGGTATGTCCAAGGCAATCTATCGAACGCCTTCTCTGCATCCAGGGATAGAAGCAGAGAAGGCGTTCTGGCAGTCTCAGCATTATAGATGATGTTAACTAATCTACAGGTGGCATCAAATGTTTGTCTTCCTTTCATAAAACCAGACTGGTCTTGGTGTATAAGAAGGGTCATTAAGTCAACTAGTCTGGACGCTATTCATTTTGAGTATATTTTTGTGTTGATATTGAGCAGGGATATAGGTCTAAAGTTTTGTGGTAGGGTCGGGTCTTTTCTGGGCTTTGGTAATGTTATAATAAGTGCTTTCAACATTTCTGGTGGGAGAGAAGAGGAGGAGGCAGCATTGTTGCATACATGTGTCAAAAAGGGAGATAAAGTTGCTTTGAATTGTTTGTAGTATTCTCCCGTAAGTCCATCAGGACCAGGTGATTTGTTGGAAGGTAGAGATGATATGGTGTCCATTATTACCTGTGAAGTAAATGGTGCATTTAGTTTGGATAACTGTTCTGGAGAGAGTTTAGGGAGATTAATACCTTGTAAGAAGGAGTCAATTTCTGCTATCGTTGGTTGTATAGTTGTTGGGTCATCTTTTAGATTATACAATGAGCCATAGTAGTGGCTAAAAGCATCAGCTATTTTTTGCGGGTCAAGGAATTTTTTATTTAGTGGATGGGTGATATAAGTGGGAGATTTTGGATTTGTTGTAGTGACCTATTAGTCTAAGGGCCATAGCTTTCCCTGCTTTATTACCTGCTAAATAATAGCTGAATAATAATCCCCCTTATATACGCCTTGTGTGCGTTCCAGAGGGTGGCGTTGTCAATAGCAGTTCCTGCATTTATAGCAATGAATTCTAGTTTGTCCCTTATATGTGCCGAGTATGTAGATAATTGTAAAATGGGAGCGTTTGCTCTCCATATTCTTGTTGGAGAATTTGCTGTTAGGGCTTTGATGGTTATGGTAACTGGCGCATGGTCTGACCATGTGATCCTAGAGATGGAGGATTCTGATATGTTGGATACTGTCCACTTGTCCACTAAGAAGTAGTCAATTTGGGCATACGTGTTGTGGGGATGGGAGAAGAAAGTAAAGTCACGTTCTGTGGTGTGGTGACATCTCCACACATCGAATAGGTTATTGTTCCTTATAAAATTTCCCATTGGGGAGGGTAGTCTTGATGTGCTAGAAGAGGTGTCGATTTGGTTGTCACATATATGTCACTATATAGTTGTCACTATATTGAAGATGCCACATATAATGAGGTGGCCGGAATTTGTTGATTTTTTAAGTTTATTCAAGAATCTGATTTGCTTGTTATTGGGAGCGTATAGGTTCACAATAGTGTATCTGGAGTTGTTTAAGGTGCAGTCTAAAGCTAGGTATCTACCTTCGGGGTCTTCCAATGAGTTATGAAGCTTAAATGCAATTGAGTCTTTGAGTGCTATAAGTATTCCATTTTTCTTGTAAGGGGCAGAGGCCTTGTAGTGTGTATTGGTAAATGTAGGTTTTTCTCCTGCTTTAAAATGTGTTTCTTGTATGCAAATGATTTAGCTATGGGATTCACTAGCTGAGTGACAACATTGTCTTAGTTGTCACTGCTAGGTGCCATACAGAGAATTCACTGGGGGTCCCATCAACATTTTGTTATGGGACCCCATATTACACTCCTGACTGTCATCCAGATTTATTTAAGTTACACTGCTGTTTGCTGTAACAGTACTGCAAATTCATCAGATTTTTTTTCATCCGAACAAGAGCTAGCATGATAGACTGTGCTGAGTGATCAAAAAGACTGGAAGCTAGATACTGGAGATTATTACAAACAGATTTACTGAAATGTCTATTGGCCAAAAAGTACACTGGCTGAAAATAGACTTTCAACTTTGTGAGGGATGGTTATACTTGTTCTTACCTACTATGGTGCAGTTGTGTTGGGCTTTGGGCCTCAATATGAATTTGTGATCTCACTCGGGACAATTTTGAACTAATTTGATCGTTTACCTTAGTTTAAACAGGGAGATTGGTATAACACATTTAATCTTACTGAAAAATAGTGCTGTATATTAATTAGAAAATATACAGAAAATATGTCAAAGAGAATTAAGGGTGTCACCAGAATCAGGTAAAAAGTGTTTTCAAATAATCAAAAAAGCTTTAATTTTGGGTTCGCTACATGTATACGATTTACATTATACTGAAAAAATGTATTTATTCATATTTAGCACTTTTATTTTACAATTATTTTATTATAATACTAAGCTAGTCACCTGCCTATTTACTGGTTTCTGCACAGCAACCTCACCAGGATAGGCGTGGCCAAAACCCTCACAAGCTTTTAACCTTGTTAATTGTGTAAGAAATGTGGAAATATGTCACCTGTTTGCTTTACACAGCAAACAATACTATCTGGGTTTGGTTTTAGAAAAGATATAAATTGGATTTTCATGTTGGCCTGACACAGTGAACAGTTTCTGCATGTGCCAACAATGAAGCAAATTCTTGTACTTCTTCTCATTTTGTCTTTTGTCCATGGGATAATTCGGTGAGTGATATTTTTATTTTCCTTTCCTAGCTTTGAAGAAGCTGTGGCTTCTTTTTCAACGTATTAACCCCTCAATGCTATGCATTGATGACAGATTTTATACCTATATTACCAAGGCAATAATGAGATACAAATTAGAGTGACTGATACAGGAAATGACTTACTGCAAATATTTAAATCATGTTTGTCTTTCACTGGTTTGAAGCCAATCAACTCAAAGTCAATGTGATTTGTGTTCTTGTACCACAGACATTTATTCTCACCCTATTAAATGAAGCTAGGCTTGATTGTGTGTTAAAGCTCCCTAGATTATAGAGCACTTACAGTTGGATTTAAAGATAATCCATAATTTGTTACCCTTCTCAATGCCCTTTTGAAAATGCTAACTGGCCCTACTGTACATGGATTTTTTGATCAGTTCCCCCATCAACACATTTGTGGTAGATAGAAGAATCCTCGCCAATGCAGTATTGTATTCTGACAGTGAGATTCCTCCTCTCTCAGGATACACTAATTAGCATTGCAGCCGATTGGTTGCATGCGCTGATTGAACATAATTTTCCCTGCTGAACCAGCTGATTTTCAATACATCTATGGCCAGCCTAAAGCCTTGTACACCCGGTTCGACGGTCGTATGAAAACGGTCGTACGACCGCTCGTTGTGCGATCATCCAACCGTTAGTATGCACGATTAGAACAACCTATGTACGACGGTCGTATAACGGAAGTTTTATGAGAAAACTAGAAGACTTTGGTTGTACCAATAAGCGGTCGTACAAAAGTTGTATCGTGTGTACAGAGAAGTTGGTCTAACAAGTTGTACTGTGCAAAACGCGAATGCTCAGAAGTCAGGATCGGCGGGACGCTAATTACATGCACCTGAACTTTCTCTTTATACGTTCATAACAGGTCACTACATTCGGCTTGGTCGTACAATTGTTTAGTGCATGTCAGTACACGAGTTACATGATCCAACATACGATTTGGTCCATTCGGTCGTACGACCGTTGTACCATGTGTACGAGGCTTAAGTCTCTACTAGCATGCTGAGTCTCTGGCTTTACTACTTTACAAACATTTTTACTGGAACAGATACACAGGCCAAGAGCTCTGCCCTTACTAACTGCTTACTTGTTCTAGGTCTTTACCTTAATGCATAATTAAGCTAAGGATCACCATGATAACCTGGAAGATAACATTTGTGGCACAGGGCTGGGAATGGCAGCACAGATATTTCTTACTTGACAGGATTCCTTTAAGCAAATATACATATGCATATTGATGCCAAGCATAGCAGTCAGCAGCTATCTCTTATTCTTCTTTCCTCCATATTTACCTTCTTTCTCATTCCAGCAATCTTCATTGTATGTAGCTACCCAATGCCTTGCAACGTAAATGTCCTGGCTGGCTCCTCTTACTGGTAAACATGCACATAGCTCCCAAATATCCCTGATTTTGAGGGACTGTCCCTGATTTGGAACAAAGTCTCTCTGTCCCTCCTTTCTCCTCATTTGTCCCTCATTTTGGTCTGATCTATATAGTTGTAAATAAAATGCACTTTTTATCTTTCAAAAAGTGTTTCCCAGTGCTAAACCTTTCTTCCTATTTCCAAATTGCTGCATTTGTAAATTTAAAAAGCTAATATTAAGGAATAGCAGAGGTAAAAAAAAGCACTTGCGGGTTTAACCAATCTTTTTTTTGTATAATTCTCCTTTAAGGGGGCATGGCAGGAGGTGTGTCCTATGCCTACATACGTTTGCTAATAGGTGTCCCTCATTCCCATCTCAAAAAGTTGGGAGGGATGCATACACACCATAACAATATCCGTTTCTATGGGTGAGCCGCACTTCACTGAACAGCTAGAGGCTTGCACGAGCACTGCTCACCTATAGGAATGAATAGAGCTACAGTGTAGGCCAGTAGAAAGACGAGCCGTCCAGAAAGTTATCTTTGTAAATACTGTGCAGCACTGGGAAGATTTCTGGAAATGGGGAAAATAAGTATTTTACCACTGCTCTCAATGCTGGGACGATTATTAAAGGCACAACTTTACTGAAGGTGAAGTTGACCTTTATACATGCCTTACAACTTTCTGAGATGTTAAAGAGGGTCACTTTTTAACACACAGTATGTAGGCAAATGACACATCCCTGCCATAGCCCTGGGTATACAGGCTACAAAGATCCAAAATACAGGAAATGATTGACTAAACCACATAAGTGCCTTTTGACCTCTATTTTTCCTTTATTTTAGCAATTCAAAATAATAAACATAATAATATAAAGTTTGTGTGAAAAGTTTAGCGCAACATAACACTTTTGATAGTAAAATAGTAGGTGGGCATGGGGTATTTTGTTGCCTCTTTAAAGTGTTGCTTCTTTAAAATCCTTCTAAAAAGCAGAATGAATTCATTTCCTCCTGGCAGGATTATTTATGTACCCTAGTTGGAGCTTAGCTCTGGGCAGTTCAGACTGGCTAGTAGAAAGTTAAGAGCCATACAGGGGCAGACTGACCATTCGGGCCCCTCGGGCACTCCCCAAGGGCCTGGGACCAGTAGGGGGCCCCATGCAGTGTTTTCAAACTTTTTCTAAAAATAGGCTGGCTTCCCATTGTAGCTTTAGGAGTCTCTCATGCTCTGACTCCTGCTGCTGCCTCCCACATGTGTGCTGTTTGGGAACACTTTTGTGTACAGACCCCAGCAGAATAGAACTGGCAGTTTAGTCCCCTGTCATGACATTTCATCTTCAGTCTGTCGCCCTTTACTAATAAAAGAACAGATGTAACTGTCACTATATTCCTGGGATGAGGCAGAGGGGAACATCTTCTTTCAGGTGGGGTGAAATGCTCACATTGGGGAGGGGGCCCTTTACATGAAGACAGATAGCCAACCAGCCTTTTATCCATAAAGTATATCACATGGTAAGTGTATGGGAGCCGCACCCCCACCAACCTTCCTATCCAGTCTGTGCCTATCACACTGGGGCAGCACACTTGTGTTCTGTCTAATTTCTTCCTGGGATCCTTATGTGGGAATCTTTCCCCTCTGGAGACATTTCACTTATCTGAAAGCAGTATACAGTACTGCTGATTGTAACTGTTTTTAGTGTTTTGGCAATGAGCCAAGTGATACTAAAAGGGTTTTATTTTTGTTTTTATTATACTTTCTTGCTGACTGTCTCCTGTACTATGTCTGTAGTCTCTGACTATCTCTTGTAGTATGCCTGCAGTCTCTGACCATCTCCTGTATCATGTCTGCAGGCTCTGACCATCTCCTGTGTCATATCTGCTGTCTCTGACCATCTCTTGTATTGTGTCTGCAGTCTCTGACCATCTCCTGTAGTATGTCTGAAGTCTCTGACATTCTCATGTATCATGTCTGCAGTCTCTGACAATCTCCTGTATCATGTCTGCAGTCTCTGACTGTCTCCTGTGTCACATTTGCTGTCTCTGACCATCTCCTGTATCATGTCAGCAGTCTCTGATCATCTCCTGTATCATGTCTGCAGTCTCTGACTGTCTCCTGTGTCATATCTGCAGTCTGACCATCACCTGTAGTAGGTCCACAGTCTCTGACCATCTTATGTATCATGTCTGAAGTCTCTGACCATCTCCTGTATCATGTCAGCAGTCTCTGACCATCTCCTGTATCATGTCTGCAGTCTCTGACTGTCTCCAGTGTCACATCTGCTGTCTCTGACCATCTCCTGTATCATGCCAGCAGTCTCTGATCATCTCCTGTATCATGTCTGCAGTCTCTGACTGTCTCCTATGTCATATCTGCAGTCTGAGAATCTCCTGTAGTAGGTCCACAGTCTCTGACCGTCTTCTGTATCATGTCTGCAGTCTCTGACCATCTCCTGTATCATGTCTGCATTCACTAACTGTCTCCTGTACTAGGTCCACAGTCTCTGACCATCTCCTGTAGTAGGCCCACAGTTTCTGACTGCCTCCTGTAGTATGTCCACAGTTTATGTAGTATGTCCGCAGTCTCTGATCGTCTCCAGTAGTAGGTCTGCAGTCTCTGACTGTCTCCTTTAGTAGGTCCACAGTCCCTAACCATCTCCTGTAGTAGGTCTGCAGTCTCTGACGATCTCCTGTGGTAGGTTGGCAGTCTCTGACCATATCCTTTAGTAGGTCCGCAGTCTCTTACCATCTCCTGTAGTAGGTCTGCAGTCTCTGACCGTCTCCTGTACTAGATCCACAGTCTCTGACCGTCTCCTGTGGTAGGTTGGCAGTCTCTGACCATCTCCTGTGGTAGGGCGGCAGTCTCTGACCATCTCCTGTGGAAGGTCAGCAGTCCCTGACCGTCTCTTGAGGTATGTTTAGCACTAAATAATATGCACATCCTTTTGGCGTGTCAGGGGCTGCAGTTGAGGCCCCCAAAATCTTATCAATTGACCATCACAACAATGTGTACACACCAAAGCAGCTGCTCTGTTCAGTTACAGGTAGGATGGTGAAGAGGTCGTTCTCTTTTGAGACACTCTTAGGCCCCTTTCACATGGGCTGTCCAATCAGGTCCATCTGTCAGTTTTTCAGGCAGACCTGACAGGACATTGTACTCTCCCCTATGGAGCAGCGGATGTCAGCAGTGACATGTCCACTAACATCTGCCGCTATTTGATCCGGTCCGCCAAATCCAGACTGATGGTGGTCTTATTTTCCATCCGTTTGGTGGATCAGATCTGATGAAAACGGAGATTTTCACCCGATCTCCCCATAGAGGAGAGGGGAACAGGGTCTGTCTCCACTCTGCACAGTG
>BLSH010198688.1:102159-113865 GCA_018402905.1 Glandirana rugosa
CGCCCCCCCCCCCCCCCCATTATCTCCTCATCCCATTTTCTCATTCTCCATTATCTCCTCAACCCATCCCCCATTATTTCCTCAACCTATCACACCATCCCCCCACTGTCTCCTCACTCTCCATTATCTCCTCACCCCTAGCCTCCCCCATGGTGGCTCAGTGGTTCAGATGCTCAGCTTCCCAGTGGCTCCAGGCTCAAATGCTTGACGGCATGACTTTCAGTGGCTCTAGCAGCTCAATGGCTCAACAGCTCCCCAGACTAAGAGCCTCCCAGTGGCTTCAAACCAACTGATTCTCAGCAGCTGGATACCTCTAGAATGCCTGTTTCACAGCCCCAGTTCAATTTAAAAATTTTCCACCCCAGCACACCGGCTCCACACTCTCTCTTCCCTCTGAGCACACACCTCACAGTGGATCGCCATCTTGCCCACATTTCTTCCACACCTCGGCCACTGAGTCAGTGCATGTCACCATTTTATATCATTGGGTCTTCTACTGGCACCAGGCCCTAAGGCAGTATCTAAGAGCTTAAATGCTCAGTCCACCCCTGGGTCTACCACATGTGTGCTGCCATGTCCGTGCCAGGAAAATGGAAAATTCTATTAAATACTTGCTGTAATTGTCCTTTCCTGGAGCCAATCGATAGCAGCACACTAAACCCACCCAGCTCCTTCCTAGTGTTGTACAGGGAATGGGCTGTGGTGTGGGTGACAACCAGGGATGGGACCAGTAGGGGGCCCCATGAGAGAAAATGGTGACTGAGGTTTGGTAGAAACAGATCCCCCCAGTTGATGTAGATCCTGGGGCTCTCCCTAACCTGCACTGACAGCCCAGTGAGTGGGAGGATATGATGGATCAGCTCTCCTCATCTATGCTTACAGCCAGAGGAAAGCAGCACTGAACTCTAGCCATCGCAGTCACCTACCTTCTGCCACCTGGGATATGAGCAGTTCCACCGATCACTCAAGGGGAGAGGAAAGGCTGGGTCCAGGGAGGGGAGGAGAAGGGATCTGGGCCAGGTGGCACTAGGAGCGGTATTACAGCATGCCAGGGAGTTCAAGAGGAGGAGCAAGGAGGGGGTCCCTATGAACTGTCAGTGTGCTGTATAATATTTCTATATCACTGAGACCAAGTGATGGACAGCACTCCCAACATTCAGTACTACCGGCTCCACAGCTAAGGGGAGCTGTGCTGTCATTCTCACTGACCTACCTCCCGCCCCATTCACCTATTCCAGCACTACAATTGATCTGTTTGTATACCTTGATGCCTCTCAACTACTGCCCCAAGCCAAGCACCAATCGTGGGCTGTATACAGAGCCTCACCTGTAAGTCCTACATCAGGAGGGAGAACAACATCACTGTGTAAGAAGTGTGTGCCTGCCCCTCCCCCTTCATCTCCCCCTAGCTCTGCTATGATCTCTGCAACTGCTCATGTCACAGGTGACTGGATGTAGATGGCTGCGATGACTGGGGCTCGGCATGCTTTCCTCTGGCTCTCAACGGGGAGGAAGACAGCTGATTTGTCCCATCCTTCCACTAACGAGCTGTCAGTGCAGGTTAGGGAGAGCCCCAGGATCTACACCGACAGTGGAGAGGAATATATCACTATTGCTGCTCAGCCGCTGTGTCTGTGTGCACCGTCATCATGGGGCCCCCTACTTGGGCACTGCACTGAATGGTCAGTCCGCCCCTTGACCCAATTGGCCTATACCAAAATAGGTCTATGAAAGCTGTGGTGTTCAACACCTGGCGTAGAGATATCTTTCATACCTCAATGAATGAACGATAAGTTGTTTAGGAGGATAGGCAATCACCACTATTTTTAAATTTAGTTTACCCGACCTCTGCCATCTGACTGTAAACACCGTCACAGCGCAGGTCAATGTGTCTAGGGTAGACTTTGCCGACACCACTGCCCGCTTTGACATGGGTGTTAGCCATGATAAAAGCCACCCTGAGGACCAGAAGCAGGGTTTCCTGGATTATGGGTCATTTAGCTGAGACATCAGGGACAACGTCCAGCCTAAACCCACAAGCAGGGATGGATGGCCAGCCAGGTAGAGGAGCATACCTAGGTCCTGCACATAGGAGGAAAAGAGAAGAACACCGAGGCTGCAGGCGGGCTCAAATTCATGAGTTAAGGTCCTGGAAACATAGGGCCTATACCCAGCTGTACTGACATGGAGACATCAGGAAAAAAAAATTGGCAGAGCCCATGACATTGTCACATTGCTGGAAGTGAAGTCAACAGCATTAGGAGAGGTATAGACGACCTTTCAGCTTCTTAAGGGGCCAATAGCTGATATATCATTGCCTTGATTCTGTGTGCACTGGATTTAAGTGCACATGCAGTATACATGTGGGTGCATATTATTTTAGCTTTTAAATAAAGTAGTGTTTTTAAACAGTAAGCATGATGATGGTCTTGCTTTGTTTATTTTGAGTGGTGGTACATATCACATTTTTGAAATCAAACTTTATTGAAACATTTTTTTTTTCTCGATTTAAACACATACAATTTCATGGCAGTGAAAGTGAAAGAAAAATAAAGAAAAAAAAATACATCTGCATTTCCAACCTTATCGCTGCACTGTAATATCCATTTTCAAAATATCTCTGGTATTATCTTCTGAAAATCCAGCATTTCATTAAAAGGGCAAAAAAAGGAAAAGGACAAAAAAAAAGAACACCACAATTCCCTAGCCTCTGTTTAATTACCAGAGGGGAGTGAAGTCATTAGTGCTTATTCATGTGTCACATTCTATTTCACCCTAATATTCTATATGTGCAATGATTAATACATAAACCACCTTTTATTATGGCATACCAACATTAAAAGTTGAAAAGGAAAAAAAAAAAAACCCACAATTCCCTTTCCTCTGTTTAGTTAACAGAGGAGGATGAAGTCATTGGTGCTTATTCATATTTCACATTCTATTTCACCCTCATATTCTATATGTGCAATCATTAATACATAAACCACCATAAAATTTATTAAGGTGTACCCACATTTGAAAGAGAAAGGAAAAAAAAAACAACTAAATTCCTTCCCCTCTGTTTAATTACAGAGGGGGATGAATCATTAGTGCTTGTTGTGTTTTTACATTCTATTAATTGATCCCATTTAAAAGGGAAAAGCGCTTTGGATCTATTTAACACATCGGTCAATACATGAACGTGAGCTGCTAGTGTATATGATGGAGGATAACGTGGTGATCATACCCAAAAATTCACTATATTGCGGATTAAAGTGAGCACTTCTGAAGGCAAACTGTTTCTTATAAACAAGTTGAATGTGCATGTGCACTGATATTGGAGCAGTATTTTATTGTTTGCATGGACTGGAGCACTGTTTTTTGAGTTGTTATGTAAAGGAAGTGTGTGTGATGAAAATTGCTTGTCAACCTTGATAAGATAATTATTCTCACTACAAATTAAGAGTACACACAGTTTTTCCCCCACTTTTAAAATAAGAAATGTGTTGATATTTTGCTTTTTATCACATTTTACATTAGGGGGTGTCACCATTATTGTTAACATGTAATGATATGTTTAAGGTAGAGCTGCATTTTATTTTCTTCATTTTGCTTATTGTGGTGTGGGAACACATGTCAATGCTGGCTGCTACTTATTCACTTGGCAAATGTTATTCGAATTAAGTGTGGTTGTGCGGTAGTTTTCACATTTTTTTGTAACTTCAGATAAGTGGCTCACAAGGTAATGAAACACTATATGGATAAGGATTTGAGCCCCAATCCATTAAAAAAAAAATCAACAGTGGTGGATCCCATTTTTTCTATCCTGACAAGTTCATTTTAAATAAAAACATGAATAATGTTTTCAATTAAAAGGTTGCCTGCTTGAGAGATAATTTAAAAATATACAGTATATGTGAAGCACAATAATCAAAATTTGAGTAATAATTTGAAATCCACATCAGAAGTCACTTTCAAGTAACTGTTACATTAATAACTAAAAATATGTACTTACTCAATACTGCAGTTTCCACAATAGCTACATTTTTGAATAACTTCTTTCAAGCGAATATCATCCACTTTTTTTCCTCTGTGCTTTGAAAGCTATCATCACTGGTCCCAGCCAATGTAAACATTGTTCTGTTTGCATTAAGATTCTCTGATTCTGTTCTTAACAAAAGACAGGAAGTCTTATGACCAGTTTGAGTCAAGATTTTCATTTTCAAGACCCATATGATGCCTTTTTTGTGCTGTAATGCACTTCTGTAATCCAATGGTACTGTATCGTACACTGCTAGAAACAAGCAGACTCTGCATATGTTTAAACAAGACTTACCAATCTATGCAATCAGTGTGATTTCAGACAGTCAGTTGGAGAAACCATAACTAAAAGGAGCCTTGTTATCAGTTCTTACTTAGAATCATTAACTTTCTACACTCTAGCTAAATGTATATACAGTACACAGTATACAGTGGCATTGCAGCATAAACCACCATTTATGTTCCTTGGCAGTGAAGACATTAAAAAGGGGGATGCAAACATTAATTACTTTTTCTGAATGTAAATTGAACAATGGTTACACTGGCCTAGACCAGTGGTGGCTGTACTTAAAGTTTAGGGAAGTAAAAGACAGAAGCGAGAGTTGATATTTAAAAGTTGGTCATTTTAATTTTTAAAAGTTATGTGTTACAAAAGTTGAGGGCCACCTCCCTTGAAGTGCAATACTCTGGTAGTAATCGGAGCAGTGTTCCTGGCAGTGTCTGGATCTTCCATAGAAGCTGAATGCTATTGGGTTCTTGCCTGGCTGCCTGCATGCCAGGACTAACATGGAAGGAGCAAACACATGGCTGCAGATCACATTGCCCACCAGCTCTGCCCCATCTAGTGCATCCTTCCTTAGCTGCAGAGCGTGGGAAAGAGGAAAAAATAGAACACAGGCATGTGTAAGGCAAGGGACTGTGAGAATGTAAAAGATTGTGTGAAACATAGAAAAGTGATGGCAAAAAAGAGACCAAGTGGTCCATCATGTCTGCCCCCTTTTCTTTTTCTTTTTTTCTGCGTTAACTTTTGTTGTCTGTGTATAGATCTATGTTTATCCCAAGGATGTTTGAAACCACTTACTGTTGAATGACTCACTACCTCTGCTGGAAATATATTCCAAGCATCAACTACCCTTTCAGTAAAATAATACTTTCTAAGATTAGTTTTGAACTTTCCTCCAGGTCATGAGGTCATGTCTCCTTGTTCTTGATTTTGGTTTCATATTGAAAATACTGCCCTCCTGAACCTTATTCATCCCCTTGATATATTTAAAGGTTTCAATCATATCTCCCCTTCCCTTCTCTCCTCCTGCTTTTTTTTTGTTGCCTAGTGCCCCCAAAGCAAACAGCTTGCAATGGGTGCCTTGTGCCCGAGCCGCAGCTCTGTGTGTCCTTTTACAGACAGAGCCGGGGCTTGGCCCCACTCGCTCTCTATCCTCATTGGCTCACTGGTTGTGATTGGCAGCAGCGGGAACCAATGTCTCCCTCTGCTGTGTCTCAGCCAATGAGGAGACAGAGACCAGGGAGAGCTTCTGCTCTAGTGCACATTTCTGGATAGGGATTGGGCTCAGGTGAGTATAAGGGGGGGGGGTCTACTGCACAGAGGGGGGTTTTTACCTTAATGCATAGAATGCATGAAAGTAAACAACCTGGAGCCTTTAGAACCACTTTAAGTTCCTGAAGTCGCTCTTGAGGTCTCACTAAAGATCTATATAGCGGAATCAGGACCTTTTTCCTCCTGCTGGTGATCTGTATAGTGAAGAATCCTAGAATTCTACAGTATTTGCTTTTCCCATTGCCTGGTCACCAGTGTTGCCAGGTGTCAGTATTTTTACTGGCAGCCAGTAAAAAACAGGCACTTTTCTCCTGCCAGTAGATGCCAGAGACAGGAAAAGGTTGCCAGTGAAAAAAATAGCTGTGCTATAGCTCGAGACTCCAAGACCATCCGAGTGAGTGCTACAGTGTGTTTGCCGCAAGTCGTGTGATGTCATGGTGCAAGGGAGCCAAGCGGAGTGTCGGGAGCCTCTTGTGAGCAAGTCAAGCTAGGATTAGGACTGCCAGTGCTGTTTGGACTGGAGTACACTGAAGGGACCACCTTGTGTGAAGAGAGACTGTCACTGTGACTCAGGAGGTGACGTGCTGGTGAGGTGTCATCATCGTCTTTGCTGCTACACACTGTTGTCAGTGTCACTTTGAGAGTCAATTTCATGTGTGTGTGCCTGCCCTAATTTCTTGCCCTCCTAAGTCCTGTCCCTGAGCTACTTACTTTCTATATTGAAAATAAAATAAGAAATATGTTTTTTGCCTTAATATCTACCTCACATTGCTAATTGGATATTGTACTTGTTTGTAGCCCAAATACTGAAATTTGCACTTAAAATTGTAATTGTGTAACTTTTGGAAATGTCAGTAAAAACTGGGTTGTGCCAGTAAATTTTGAATGTTGTGTCAGTAAATTTCAATTTGGTATATTGACAACACTGCTGGTCACACTGTTTGCTCATTTCGCAATTATCTGAAATAAGCACCCCTAAATCTTTTTCCTCTGTACAACAAGGTACCCCCAATGTTCAGGGAAAGAGAGTTAAAGGAGCCTGCATCTGCGTTTGTGCATGCCACCCCATTTGAACTCTTAATAGGTTTAAGGAGTTTTTGGTATAGGAATTTCTGTTTTTCTTGAGTTCTAGACTTTTTTTTGGATTATAGATTGGCACCCCTGGAATAGGGTGTTGTAGGATGAGTTCAGGTACTTTATCCTACGGGGTTGAAATTTTCTTTGCTAGCATGTGCCTTAATGTTGGACTAGCATTCCCAGGTTATATAGCTAGTCAGGTTGAAAATGGACACAAGTCCATCTATTTCAAACAATAGAAAACCCCCATATACACAATTCTATACCAAAAGTTGATTCAGAGGAAGGCAAAAAAGCCAATAAAGCATGATCCATTTTGCTGCTGAGGGGGGATAAATCCTTCCTGATCCCTCAAGAGGCAATCAGATATTCCCGGCATCAACTACATCAAAGTCTGATTCCTCCAATTCTTCGTGCTCCATCCATAACTAGTCTTTAGCAAACTGTTTGAGTTCAGACAAGCATCATATTAAATTCCCTGTTTCTTTTGCAGGTGGAATATTTTGGGCAGATTTCTATTGGTACACCTCCTCAGCAGTTTACAGTGATCTTTGACACTGGGTCTTCAAACCTGTGGGTGCCATCTATATATTGTACAAGTCAAGCATGCGGTAAGAAATCTACCCTTTATATGCTTACTCTTTTATATGTAATTTATTTTTACCAACAGTATTGCTCTTTATTAAGAAATTACAGTACAGGTAATAAAGACCAATTGATATAACGATACAGTGCAGGACATACGTGTTTACATTATCTCTACAAGTCATTAGGTGATTATACTACATCAGGAATAGTGTAGGCATCATTATTCAACTCAGTAGGAGCCAATATGCAAGGAATGCCTAAGAGTCAGCCACCCAGGGCTGCCAAATTTTGTTGTATTTCCTAGGACAGTTTCTATTAATATAAGTCAGCTTATACATCGGTAACATAGCATCAATGGTTTTCTTCGATGAAGAGATCGTGGGAGGAAGAGGGGAGACCCATTTAAACAGTATTTTTTTCTTTGCGTAATATAAAAGATACAATATTAATAGCTTGGTGTATCTAGGTTGTTGCTCGTCATCCTGGATACCTAGTAGTGCCAGTTCGGGAGTGCGGGGCAAAGACAGCTGCAGACGAGAGCCCATGGCGTCAAAGACCGCACCCCAGAACTGTTGTATCTTTGGACATGTCCAGAACATATACAAATAAGTTCCCTCAGCTGTGTGAAATCTGGTGCAAATCGAGGACCTCGACACACAGACACACAGTGACACACAGACTTTCCAGATGTTTGCAGAACAGATGTTCAGTTATTCACGATTTCATTTAAAGTGACACCCAGACTTTCCAGATGTTTGCAGAACAGATGTTCAGTTATTCCCAGTTTCATTTAAAGTGACACACAGACTTTCCAGATGTTTGCAGAACAGATGTTCAGTTATTCCCGGTTTCATTTAAAGTGACACACAGACTTTCCAGATGTTTGCAGAACAGTAGTTCAGTTAGTCCCGGTTTTATTTAAAGTGACACACACAGTTTCCAGATGTTTGCAGAACAGTGATATGGGTTCTCCCGGCTTATTTATACTTTTTTGACACAGTTTGAAGATGATTTTAGAACAGCTATATGGCTTCTACCGTTAATTAATACTTTTCAGACCCAGTTTGAAGATGGTCCACATCCACCTCCATTTTTGCCTTTTTTAGGTTTTTATTTTTTTAAAAATATTTAAAGTTATTTCCCTGTCCCCATTTCTTTGTAGGGCACTTGTCCCACCCTTACCCGCATTTTCCTTCCTTTTGCAGACCTCTAGGACTTTCCTGGACTTTTTTACAGCAATTTTCAGAACTTTTGGTAAAATTACCAGAACCCTGGACCCGAACGGTTCGGTCCGGGTCCCGGACACCCCAAAGTTTGGTACGGACCTGAACTTTACGGTCCGGGTTCGCTCAACTCTACTCCTGGGTCAGGAGTTCCTCTATCGGGTCAGCTTCAAGAATGGGGGGGGGTTAGGAAATTGATGCCGGGTGGCGTGTTGTAGCTGAAATCCATCCATCCCGTTAAGTTAAAAGTTCAAACCAGAGCTATGTATGTCAGGAGAGTCCCCATCTGTATAATATCCTTCAGTCTATAGACCCCATATCTAGCGGAAGTGATGGATTACCTCACAGGGGTTGGTAGGGACACCAATGGTTCGACTCAACAAACCTAGTCCTGGCTACCTGCCACACCTTCAGTGTTGTCTTCATAGTGAGAGGGAGAATGGGGCCAGCCCTCGGACCTCTGTAAATTAAGTTCCCCAGCCCTTCAAGTGAACTTACCAAGGCCGCCTCCAAACAGACCGCTGAATTATCTCTGGAACCCATCACCTACCACCTAACAGTGACAAGCACCGCCACCCAGAAATAAATACGAAAGTTGGGGAGGGCCAGTTCGCCATAACTGACTGGGAGTTGGAGTGTAGATTTTGCTAATCGTGGAGTAGCTTTCGCCCATAAGAAAGATCTTATATACCCATCTATTTCCCTAAACAGAGTGTTTAAGCATGATAGGGCAGTTGCGAAACATGTAAAGGAACTTATCATAGTTACATAGTTACATAGTTAGTCAGGTTGAAAAAAGACACAAGTCCATCCAGTTCAACCAAAAATTATCGTTTTAATGATATTAATATAGAGGCTGGGTCACATGATGCACTGGCCAATCACAGCCATGCCATTAGTAGGCATGGCTGTGATGGCTTCTAGAGAAAACCCAGGGTTTGTTCAACTCTAGTTCTGTAATACTTGGCACCATCTAGTAACGAAATGTAGGATTTTCTGTTTTATTTTAATAATTTGTACATTCAAACAGCACAAAATAAAGCCAATTTGCATTTGTTTTTTGCCCTATAAACACAGAAAGAATGTATATGCACTTTCACTGGACAAATGGCTGTGCATGGCCTTTATAAATCAACTCTTAAGCTGGCCATACATACTGACCTGTTATATAACTTTTGGGGTCACTCAAAGTAGAGGTGAGAGTATATCCCCGTATCCCAGAGCTTGGGGTGCAGGATTATCCTGATACCAATTCAGAGAACTAGTACATATAAAGAGTAAAGAATTGCCTCTACTCCAAACCAGCCCAGATGAGCAAACGATAAGGAATGGCCTCAGACTACATATCTCCACCATACACCCTGATGCATTACACCCCTCCCAACGGGGCTCAGTCATAGGGTCGCCCGGTGGCCGGGGTGAAATGCATCAGAGTGTGTGGTATTGTGGAGACATGTAGGTTGAGGCCGCTCCTTATTGTTTGTTTACCTGGGCTGGTCAAGAGTATCGGCTATCCTTTCCTCTTTATATTTACAGGCCATACATATATCATTTTTTTCATCAGCCAGCAAGTTGATCTGAGAAAAACTGAATGGATTACCCCATCAACACAATGAAGATGGATAGAGAAATGCTTATCAATGAGTTACTGTATTCTGATAGCGGGGAATCCTCCATTGCCAGAATACAGTGATCAGCACTGCAGCCAATTGAGTGCAACGCTGATCTCCAATTTGTTTGTGAGGGGGGAGGGAAGGAGAGGGTTTAGCGTGTTCACCTGAAATGACACTTTAAGCTATCCCTGATGAATCCAGAACAAAACAAAAGAATTTTGGCTGGCAATGTGCTTTGAATATCCACAGCGATTTCTTTTCTGGACACTACTCTCCCTTTCATTATTGCTGTATTTTCCATTGACTGCACTCAGAGAAACTCATTGCTTTCTTCCATAAATCCATAAATCTGGGTGCAGCATGTAAAAGTGCAAAAGGTGGAGTTTCTGTCTAAAATGTTTTTCTGGCTAAAGCCTTCTTTACAATCTACTGTTTGCTTATTCTTTCATCCTGGAACTGCACCCTCAGCCACTCAGTGGCTGCAGATTTATTCCAACTTTCACTTCCTGGCTTACCCTACACCCAAGAGTTCACAAGTAGTGATGAGTAAATCTGCTGATTTTCAGGAACATTTTGTGAACTCATCCAAAAATCCACAAACTTTAATGTAAACCCTACAGTAGTCAATGAGAGGTGAATTTTGAAAATCAGTTTTGTCCACCTTTGAGGCTAATAGTTAAGGGGTTGACAAACAAAGGTCTTAAGGGGCTGGGCACTGATAGGGGGGACATGTACCAATAAAAAAAATAATAACAAGCAGAGGGCCATTCATTTTGTGCAATTTTGAGGGGACATGGAAAAAACATAAATTCTTCAAATTACATGTTTCAGAGATGCATTTAAGCTATATGTGGGGTTATAGAGCAGTTCTCCAGAACAGCATCAATGACATTGTATTTTGGCATCATACAATTTTTTTTGTATTTTTTATTTTTTTTATTGCACATTATTCAATGAATTACATAAAGCAGAAGCACCCCTATTAGATTAATTGTAACTGGATAACAAATCTATTTTTAAGTAGTTTGTGCAGTGACACATGGGCCCTGATTTACTATACCTCCCAAATCTACTCCAGCAGTGCCTTAAAATAACTCCCAATTAAAGGCAATTACGACTTCAACTTCACAAACTGGAGTAAATCTACTCACATGCAAACTCTATTTCCTGGCAAGATGCCTCTCAGATCGCATGTTCTAAGCACTGGATGTCAACTTGTGGTTTCAGAATTCCTCCATTTAATGCTTGTATGCAAGTTCATTGCCATAAAAAAAACATTACCACCCCCTCTCTCTAATTTTAACAGCCTTAGCCCTAGGGGACATGTATGAATAGAAAAAAAAGTTTATAAATAAATTGTTTTTTTCAGGCGCAGTGGTTTTAATAATGGTTAAAGTCAAAATAAAAAACAAAAAAACACGAAATATTACTTTAACCACTTCAGCCCCGGAAGGATTTCATGCTTTAGGACCAGAGCACTTTTTGCGATTCGGCACTGCATTGCTTTTTTGTTTCAAATCTTTTTATTGAGAGTTTTAAGTACAACAAAAGAGGTATATAAAACGTTCGAGAATCAAGTACATGTAAAATCTCAATCACAGCAAACATATTCATATAGGCATTTGTTTAT
>BLSH010198688.1:135274-147154 GCA_018402905.1 Glandirana rugosa
TTACTCCACGTTTACTCGGTACCTACCCCTACCTACTCGACACCTACCCCTATCTACTCGTGCCTACCCCTCCCTACTCGTACCTACCCCTACCCACTCGTGCCTACCCCTACCTACTCGTGCCTACCCTACTGACTCGTTCTTACTCCTACCTACTCGTGCCCACCCCTACTAACTCGTGCCTACCCCTACTGACTCGTGTCTACCCCTACTGGCTCGTGTCTACCCCTACTGACTCGTGCCGACCCACCCACTCGTGTCTACCCACTCGTACCCACCCACTCGTACCTACCTACCGACCCACTCGTGCCGACCCACCCACTCGTATCTACCTACCTACCCACTCGTACCTACCTACCGACCCACTCGTGCCGACCCACCCATTCGTACCTACCCACTCGTACCTACCTACCGACCCACTCGTACGTTCCCCATCCGTGCTCACCCATCCCCATCCATGCTCATCCCTCCCCATCCGTGCTCATCTATCCCCATCCACAGCTCATCCATCCCCATCCATGGCTCATTTGCACCTCATTCGTGCTCAGTCATCCATCAGTTCTCATCCTTGACACATCCATGCCATTACAGTGCCCATCCATGCCACTACAGTGCCCATCTGTGCCACTACAGTGCCCATCCATGCCACTACAGTGCCCATCCATGCCACTACACTGCCCATCCATGCCACTACACTGCCCATCCGTTCCACTACACTGCTCATCCAAGCCACTACACTGCCCATCCGGTACACTACACTGCTCATCCAAGCCACTACACTGCCTATCCATGCCACTACAGTGCCTATCCATGCCACCACAGTGCCTCACAATAGTGTAAAAGATAGTCAAATTAGATTTGAAATGTATATCCCTAGAACACCTGACAGTGCTCCCTACATGTTGGGCCTCTGTATGTGGCCAGGCTGTGTAAAAGCGTCACACATGTGGCATCACCATACTCGGGAGGAGTAGCAAAATATATTTTGGGGTGTAATTTTTGCTAGGTACATGCTGTGTGTTAGAAATATTGTATAAATAGACAACTTTGTGTAAAAAAAAAAAAATGTGTTTTCATTTTCTTTCCACAATTTCCTAAAACTTGTGTAAAAAATGACATGTTCAAAAGACTCATTATGCCTCCTAGAATATACGTTGGGGTATTTGCTTTCCAAAATGGGGTCATTTTTGGGGCATTTCCATTGTCCTTGTGCTCCAGGACCTTCAAAAGTGCAAGAGGTAGTCAAGAAATTATATGTGTAACTCATGCTCCTAGAACGATTGGGTGTGTAAAAGTCTCACACGTGTGGTATCGCCATACGCAGGAGGAGTAATAGAATGTGTTTGGGGTGCAATTTGTGCTATGCATATGGTGGGTGCGAGAAATAACCTGTTAATATATGACAATTTTGTGGAAAAAAAAGAAAAAAAATCTTCATTTTGCAAAGAATTGTGGGAAAAAATTACAACTTCAAAAATTCACCATGCCTCTTACTAAATACCTTGGAATGTCTACTTTCCAAAAAGGGGTCATTTAGGTGGTCTTTGTACTTTCCTTGCTTGTTAGGGTCTCAAGAAATGAGATAGGCCGTCAGTACATCAGGTGTGATCAATATTCAGTGATTGGCACCATAGCTTGTAGACCCTAGGTTGGCAACCCGTCGATCGGGATCCACCTGTGGACCGCTGGCAGGTGACAGGTGGATTGCGAACAGATCCCCAAGTTGCCAAACTGTTTCTCCCTGATAGCTCGAGAGCGCGCAGGCGTACGCTTAAGTAATCCACACTCGCAGAGAGCCCCAGCCCTTGCATACACGCAGGTGCGGGGCCAGGAAAGTCTCAGAGGTAGCTTGGAGGGTTCGGGCTTGTGACTTGCCCGAGCTCTTCCACTGACTGCTGCATGTGCCTCTGCACCGGCTCTCCCCCCTTCGCTCCATCCAAAGCATATACGGCTGCATTTTAAGGTGTGAGAGAAGGGCCGGTGGGGATCAGTATATGGAGCTCTGCATAAGTAAAGTATGTTTCTGACCACCAATACTATACCCTCCTGGCCTGTGTGCACCATGTCCTCCCCTCCTGACCTGCGTGCACCATGTCCCCCCCTCCTGACCTCCGAGCACCATGTCCTCCTGACCTGCGTGCACCATGTCCTCCTGACCTGCGTGCACCATGTCCTCCTGACCCCTTAGTACTGTACCCTCCTGACCCCCCCCGTCTTCTGCCTACTGATCCATACACACTGCTCTTCATACTGCTGACCTCTATAAATTTCTCTTCATCCTATTGACCTCTGTACACTGCCCTACCTCCTATTGACCTCTGTACGCTGCCCTACCTCCTATTGACCTCTGTACGCTGCCCTACCTCCTATTGACCTCTGTACGCTGCCCTACCTACTGCTGACCTCTGGACACTGCCCTACCTACTGCTGACCTCTGGACGCTGCCCTACCTACTGCTGACCTCTGGACACTGCCCTACCTACTACTGACCTCTGGACGCTGCCCTACCTACTGCTGACCTCTGGACACTGCCCTACATCCTGCACACCTCTGGACACTGCCCTACCTACTGCTGACCTCTGGACACTGCCCTACCTACTGCTGACCTCTGGACACTGCCCTACATCCTGCTGACCTCTGGACACTGCCCTACATACTGCTGACCTCTGGACACTGCCCTACATATTGCTAACCTCTGGACGCTGCCCTACATCCTGTTGACCTCTGGATGCTGCCCTACATCCTGCTGACCTCTGGACGCTGCCCTACATCCTGCTGACCTCTGGACGCTGCCCTACATCCTGCTGACCTCTGGACGCTGCCCTACATCCTGCTGACCTCTGGATGCTGCCCTACATCCTACTGACCTCTGTACGCTGCCCTACATATTATTGACCTCTTGACGCTGCCCTACTTACACTGACCAGGAATCAGAGCAGATAGCCAGGCCTGAAACTAGCCAAAGACGTCAGCCTGCCTTACCAGATGTTCTGCTTTGTGGGGGTAAGCAATTACTCCCCAGACATGAAAAAATTGTGAATGAAAGTGAATGTCGAATTTCTCACTGAAGCTAAATTTTAAGGTGAGCTACGTTTATATTTCTATAGTGACATTAGTTTTATACGATTTTTCTAAGTTTTCTTTATTCCATCTTTACTTTTCATTGGGGCTTGCTCGTTAATTTCTTTTAAAAAAAAAAGCGCAGTGATCTTTGATCTCTTCCATGTTGTCCGGGTATATCTCCATCTCTCAAAGGTTGCCTACCCCTGTTGTAGACTCTATAACCTTGACAAAGACCAAATAATATACACTAATTTGTTTTTTTTTGTACCAAAGATATGTAGCAGTATACATTTTGGCCAAAATTTATGAAGAAAAATTACTAATTTGCAAAATTTTATAACAGAAACAAAGAAAAATTCATTTTTTTACAAACTTTTCGGTCTTTTTTTAATTGTAGCGCAAAAAATAAAAAACCCAGCGATGATTAAATACCGCCAAAAGAAAGCTCTATTTGTGCGAAAAAAAGGACGCAAATGTCATATGAGTACAGTGTTGCATGCAAGTAATTGTCATTCAAAATGTGAGAGCACTGAAAGCTGAAAATTGGTCTGATTGTTAAGGGGGCTTAAGTGCCCAGTGCTCAAGTGGTTAAAGTTATGGCAAGTTATTGCCATAAAAAAGTGGGTACTGGGTACTGCCCTAGGGGACATGTATCAATGATAAAAAACGTTTTTAAAACAATCGTTTTATCAGTAGCAGTGATTTTAATAATGCTTAAAGTGAAACAATAAAAATGAAATATTCCTTTAAATATGGTGCCTGGTGGGTTCCCTTAGTCTGCCTGTAAAGTAGCGCATCTGTGCGATGTGTAGAACAGTGCCATAGCAATAATTACATTTCTAAAGGAAAAAATGTAATTTAAACTTGCTCGCGGCTGTAATGTATTGCCAGCTCCCAGCAATATAGATGAAAAATCACAGAATAAAATGGTGTAGGGTTCCGCCCCAGTCCATACCAGGCTCTTCGGGTCCAGTATGGATTTTAAGGGGAACTCTACACCAAAATTTTTAAAAAATTGTCGTGGAGTCCCCCCAAAATCCATGCCAGACCCTTATCTGAACATGCAGCCTGGAGGTCAGGATGGTGGAGGCGAGCGAGCACCCAATCCCCTCCTGAACCATACCAGGCCACATGCCCTTAACATGGGGAGGGCGCTTTTGGGTCCCCCCAAAGCACCCTGTCCCCATATTGATGGGGACAAGGGCCTCTTCCCGACAACTCTGGGCTGTGGTTGTCGGGATCTGTGGGCAGGGAGGCTTATCGGAATCTGGCAGCCTTTTTAACAAGGGGGTCCCCAGATCCCAGCCCTCCATCCCTTGTGAATAGGTGTCGGGTACATAGAAAAAATGAAAAAGCTCCTTGCCTATAAATAAACTGTCAAAGTGAAGAGACAGCAGTCGGCGGGAGCCCACCTATCGAGGACAAGCTTTTTAATATTTTCCATTTTTTCGGGTCCGTCAGGCGACGTAATTGAAGATAGATGGACATTGCAGGACACTTTTTTTTTCTTTTTTAATAAAGGAATTGTCAAAAACTGTCTCCTGTGGTTTTACATTTTTTGACAATTTTTTGGTGAATGGGTAGAGATACAATGTACCTGATACCCATTCACATGGGGGGCGGGATCTGGGGACCCCTTGTTAAAGGTGGCTTCCAGATTCCGATAAGCCCCCCACCCGCAGACCCTGGCCGGTGGTTGTCGGGAAGAGGCCCTTGTCTCCATCAACATGGGGACAAGGTGCTTGGGGGGACCCCAAAGCACCCTCCCCATGTTGAGGGCATGTGGCCTGGTATGGTCCAGGAGGGTGGGTGGGTGCTCGCTCGCCCCCCCATCCTGACCTGCCAGGTTGCATACTCGGATAAGGGTCTGGTATGGATTTTCGGGGGACCCCACGCCAATTTTTAAAAAAAATTGGCATGGAGTTCCCCTTAAAATCTATGCCAGACCCAAAGAGCCTGGTATGGATTTTGGGGGGGACCCCACACCATTTTTTAAAAAATTTGGCATGGAGTTCCCCTTCAAATCTATACCAGACCCAAAGGACCTGGTATGGATTTTGGGGGGGACCCCATGCCGTTTTTTTTTCTTAATTCTGTCCTAGGGTTCCCCTTAATCACTTCAATACACTGTTATATATACTACACTGACTGCACTATATGCTCTGGACTGTATTACAGTATATATACTATACGGACTGCACTATATGCTCTGAACTGCATTATATATACTATACGGACTGCACTATATGCTCTGAACTGCATTATATATACTATACGGACTGCACTATGTGCTCTGAACTGTATTATATATACTATACGGACTGCACTATATACTCTGAACTGCATTATATATACTATACGGACAGCACTATATGCTCTGAACTGCAATATATATACTATGCGGACTGCATTGTATGCTCTGAACTGCATTATATATACTATGCGGACTGCATAATATATACTATACAGACTGCACTATATATTCTGAACTCCATTATATATACTATATGGACTGCACTATATACTCTGAACTCCATTATATATACTATACGGACTGCACCATATGCTCTGAACTGTATTATATATACTATACGGACTACACTATATGCTCTGGACTGCATTATATATACTATACGGACAGCACTATATGCTCTGAACTGTACAGACTGCACTATATGCTCTGAACTGCATTATACGGTATATACTATACGGACTGCACTATATACTCTGAACTGCATTATATATACTATACGAACTGCATTATATACTCTGAACTCCATTATATATACTATACGGACGGCACTATATACTCTGAACTGTATTATATATACTATAGGGACTGCACTATATACTCTACTCTATTACACTATATACTCTATTATATACAGTATCTCACAAAAGTGAGTATACTCCTGCATTATATATACTATACGGACAGCACTATATGCTCTGAACTGCAATATATATACTATGCGGACTGCATTGTATGCTCTGAACTGCATTATATATACTACGCGGACTGAATAATATATACTATACAGACTGCACTATATATTCTGAACTCCATTATATATACTATATTGACTGCACTATATACTCTGAACTGTATTATATATACTATAGGGACTGCACTATATCCTCTAAACTATTATATACAGTATCTCGCAAAACTGAGTACACTCCTCACATTTTTGTATACAGACTGCACTATATGCCCTGAACTGCATTATATATACTATACAGACTGCACTATACACTCTGAACTGTATTATATATACTATACGGACTGCACTATATGCTCTGGACTGCATTATACAGTATATACTATACGGACTGCACTATATACTCTGAACTGCATTATATATACTATACGGACTGCACTATATACTCTGAACTACATTATATATATTATACGGACTGCACTATATACTCTGAACTGTATTATATATACTATAGGGACTGCACTATATACTCTACTCTATTATACTATATACTCTATTATATACAGTATCTCACAAAAGTGAGTACACTGCTCACATTTTTGTAAATATTTTATAATATCTTTTCATGTGACAACACTGAAGAAATTACACTTTGCTACAATGTAAAGTAGTGAGTGTACAGCGTGTATAAGAGTGTAAATTTGTGGTCCTCTCGAAATAACTCAACACACAGTCATTAATGTGTAAACAAAAAGGAGTACATCCCTAAGTGAAAATGTCCAAATTGGGCCCAAAGTGTCAATATTTTGTGTGGCCGCCATTATTTTCCAGCACTGTCTTAACCCTCTTGGGAATGGAGTTCACCAGAGCGTCACAGGTTGCCACTGGAGTCCTCTTTTATTCCTCCATGAGGACATCACATAGCTGGTGGATGTCAGAGACCTTGTGCTCCTCCACTTTCCATTTGAGGATGCCCCACAGATACTAAATAGGGCTTAGTTCTGGAAACATGCTTGGCCAGTCCATCACCTTTACCCTCAGCTTCTGTAGCAAGGCAGTGGTCATCTTGGAGGTGTGTTTGGGGTCATTATCATGTGGGGAATAATGCCCTGTGGTCTAGTCTCTGAAGGGAGGGGATCATGCTCTTCTTCAGTATGTCACAGTACATGTTGGCATTCATGGTTCCCTCAATGAACTGTAGCTCCCCAGTGCCAGCAGCACTCATACAGCCCCCATGCTTGACTGTAGTCAAGACACACTTGTCTTTGTATTCCTCACATGGTTGCCGCCACACACGCTTGACACCATCTGTACCAAATAAGTTTATCTTGCTCTTATCAGACCACAGTACATGGTTCCAGTAATCCATGTCCTTAGTCTGCTTATCTTCAGCAAACTGTTTTCGGGCTTTCTTGTGCATCACCTTTAGAAGAGGCTTCCTTCTGGGACGACAGCCATGCAGACCAATTTGATGCAGTTCAACCTCTGCAGAAATGTTGGCAGCACTCATACATCTACTTCCCAAAGACAACCTCTGGATATGACGCTGAGCATGTGCACTAAACTTCTTTGATCGAGCATGGCGAGGCCTGTTCTGAGTGAAACCTGTCCTGTTAAACCGCAGTTTGGTCTTGGCCACCGTGCTGCAGCTCAGATTTAGGGTCTTGTCAATCTCCTTATAGCCTAGGCCATCTTTATGTAGAGCAACAATTCTCTTTTTCAGATTCTCAGAGAGTTCTTTGCCATGAGGTGCTACGTTGAACTTCCAGTGACCAGTATGAGAGCCTGAAAGCAATAACACCAAATTTAACACACCTGCTCCCCATTCACACCCGAGACCTTGTAACACTAACAAATCCCATGCCACTGGGGAGGGAAAATGGCTAATTGGGCCCAATTTAGACATATTCACTTAGGGGTGTACTCACTTTTGTTGCCAGCGGTTTTGACATTAATGGCTGTGTTTTGAGTTATTTTGAGGGAACAGCAAATTTACACTGTTATACAAGCTGTAAACTCACTACTTGTAGTAAAGTGTAATTTCTTCAGTGTTTTCACATGAAAATATATAATAAAATATTTACAAAAATGTCAGGGGTGTACTCACTTTTGTTAGATACTGTATATACAGAAACAGCCTGGACATGAAGATACAAGCAGCAAAAAAGGAATACCAATCACCATAACGTAAGATAAAATTAGGTCTGATGTTGATTTTTTGGGTGTACAATATTCTTTCATATGTCTGTACTAACTATATGACTACTTGGTTTAAAGGTTAAATCTCAGCCTGCTCATAGGCAGTTTTGTGCTAAACACATTTTGCATACAGTATATTGCATCCTAATCAGTGTTTAGAATCCTGATTTCTGACTTTGTTTTGCTATATGTATTTGGTGTGTAAAAGACAAATCAATTATATTTACCTCTAATACTGCACATACTGTGACAGACCGCCTGGCACCCCACTTGGGTGTTTCCGCCAAACAGTGCCCCCTGCCCTCCAAACCCTTCCAGCAGACCGAGAGCTAATACCAGCCTTTACCCCAAGCATCGTAAACAGACAAGATGTTGAGGTAAAAACCAAAGGAATGACTGTTTATTGAACAGAAATACAGATTTTTATACACTTCAAAAAGAGGGCAGTCAGCACATGAACAATGCAAACTTCAAAAAGCAATCCAATTAACAGCTAGCAGTGATCTAATTAAACAGTAAGGTAAATAACATAAACACATAAACATCCCACAATGGTGCGGTAACGAGGTAAAGTGGACACATTACTAATCACATCTCCAAGAGGATTAGCAGACAGACAGACACAATAGGTGACACATTTAACAATGGGAATGCACACCTAGGAGGCACACAAAGGGGGAATTAAACAATGAAAAAAATACATCTTAATAAACAAATTACACATAACAGCAGGGGACACCAGAACCGAGGGGGGTTAAAGCAGTCAGTGCTGGTTTGGGCACAGAGGCCCTAAATCTGTATGCAGGTCCAAGGTTCCCAGAGTCTGCGTGTTTTAGGGAGACATGGACACGATTCTGAATCAAAACCACACCAAAGGTCCCCCAGGCACACACCTCCCAAAGAATAGAGCCCCCTAAAAAGCCTGGGCCCATAGTCAGTAGACAAGAGGCTACCCTGCAGTCCCCTCCAAAAGCCCCTGTCCCACTTGAGTCTGTCACATGTATCCAGGGTCTTCGCGCTTCATCCAATCTCACCTCCAATATATACTTCCACCTTCCATGATCATATCTGCCTGAAAATATGCTTCTGTTAGTCCTAATCATTTCCATCTACAGTATATGTCTTCATTATCTCCTAATTCCCTCAAACTCTGATACAGGCTTCTAGCTTCCAGTAGATCTCTTATATCCCCAATCTCTGCAGAGTCCAGCTACCATTTTTCCAGTACTGATTGGAACCTGATTAGCAAGCAGTATTATTATTATTGTTAATAATAATAGACTTGTGCATGAGGAAAAGATTTGTTTAATTTTGTTTTGATTCGTTAATCTAGTTATTTTGTTTAGTTAAATTCGGTTGATTCGTTCAATTCGGATTCAGAATGTGTATTCAGAATTTGTAAGCCGAGTTTTCTGATTTTCTTCGGATTTAACATTTTTTTTCGATTCAAGACGTTCAAATCGATACATTTTTGAATCAGTCTAAACGAAAATGTTATATTTTTTTTCTATTCAAATGCAGCAAAATGAACAAACAAAAGAGAATCTTCATCAAATGATTACAATGACCCATTAAATCACCTCTGGCTTAACAAAAAACAGCATTATTTTGAAATGGTACTCTAATAGCACACAACGTTTTTGATTTCAGAAGTATGTTTGCAGTTCAAATTCAAATGGAATGCAATGTAAAATTTGATTTGAATTTAAATTAGAATTTTGGAAATTCTGAACATTCGGTAAACTTTGCTTATTCTGTAATTCGTAGATTCGGATGTATCCGAATCTCCAAATAATCGGAACCAAACGAACCGCACATGTCTAATAAAAAGCAGTAGCGTTATAATTTTTTTTATTCCACAAAGAATATATTGCAAATATGGAAATTAAAGTGGATACAAGAAAGGACAAACATTACAATGAACAGAGAAGAAGAAAACTGTATTTATTTATTAGTTTCACTGTTGTTCCTGACACTGAGCAACTTTTTAGTCTGTTTATATCTATACATGAAAATCAGAGAGAAAGATATGCTTGTTGGGCTGTAACTAACATTCATATAATATTCATACTGCAACTAGTAACTGTTTTTCTGTTTTATGCAGTGAAACACAACAGGTACCAACCAAGCGAATCTACAACCTATGTTTCCAATGGAGATCCTTTCTTTATTCAATATGGGACTGGCAACTTAACAGGCATACTAGGAATCGATCAAGTTACTGTAAGTGTAATCAATAACAAAAACTGTGAGAAACAAAAAGTGACATGCTCCTTGAGAATTACTCATTAGAGTTTAGTGAAATATCCTGACCAGTTCTTTAGAAATTCTGGATACACAATTTCTTCTACTGTTTCTTGAAATGTCCATAAAATAACCTCTAATGTTGAAAGGAACTAGTGAAAAAGGAACCCAAATGCTAGTTGCTGCAATGTAAACTGTGATAGTTTACCTTCCTTGGGTAAACCTGCCACAAAACTGGGCAGTTCAAATAAGCATATGATGAAAAATGCTTATTTTTAATTAAGTTATTCAGTAGTACTTCTTTTTTTTTAACTGATGTTTAAAATAAGCCTGCATGAGCACGCCCCTTCTTAGGGCAGAACAAATAGATTTCCTTGGCTCCTCATGTCAGCATACTCATGGAATCAACGCTGCCCCCTAACCCCTTCAGTACAATGCTTTCTTAGCTCTTTAAAAACTGACCGTAACCCCTCCACGCCAACCGCACACATACATGTGGCCTCAAGGAAGTGGGCTTTTCCTTGGGGACGGGGGGGGGGGGCACACCTTCCTTTGTGCCGGGAGTGCACTGCACAGAGTGCTCCACGCAAAGAGACCGGAGTCTCACCGAGAGTCCCGGGTCTTGTACTAATGATCCGGACCCGGGACTGTCGGTTCTGGGTCACCTGATCGCTGTGATAGCCTCTGATTGGCTATCACAGTGATCAGTCACTGTGAGCCTGCCCCTGGGTTTCTTTCCTCTTCTGAATGAAGAAAATTATACATTGCATCTTTCTCTTCTTGCAGGAGAGGAATTGTAAACAATCCAAGTGTGTAAAAAAACAAATGAAAATTAAAAATAAAGAAAAAATAACAAGATCAAGGTTGTCAGGGATATTGTTAGGGTCAAGGTAGTGGTCAAATGTCACGGTCAGCATATTTTGTGTAGAATTAAAAAAAAAATGTAATTGGTATCAATGTCAGTTAGAGTCCATGTCAGTGTTTTTTAGGCAGGATAAAAAACAATGCAAAATGCATACCATTCTTCTGTGCTGTACTATGGGTAAAAACAACAACTAACATACACATATTTGATATCACTGCAATCATCAGGAGCAAGCGAATTAGTTGTGGTTTCTCTTTGTTGGTAAATTTTGATGATAGCAAGAAATATACAACTAAATTAAAAAAATATATTTTTTTCTATTTTGAGCCAGTTTTCCTTTGATAATTAAAAATGATCAGGAGATATCCATTACCATTTACCACCAGAAGAAAACCCAATTTGTCCTGAAAAAAAACAAGGTATAATCCACCTGGATACAATACAAAACAAAGGTCACTGTCCACCACCTATAACTGGCCACTACAGCAAGGAGCTATGGAGGGGCATCCACAAACAAAAAACACAGAATTCCAAGCTCAACTTACCGACCAGTCTGCCACCAAACAA
>BLSH010198688.1:160915-177905 GCA_018402905.1 Glandirana rugosa
GGTACCGTACAGTGGGCAGTGGGGTCACCGGACAGTGGGTTGTGACTACATCGGACAGCGGACAGTGAGTAGTGACTGGTACCGGCAGTGGGTAGTCATTGGTGGCGGTCAGTGGGCACCGGACAGTGGTTAGTGGGTAGTCACTGGTACTGATCAGTGGGTAGTTATTGGTAGCGGTCAGTGGGTAGTCACTGGTGGCGGTCACACGGGTGACTGGCGGTGGTTACTGATGGGTGACGGCCATGGTCAGTGATGAGTGACAGGCGACAGGCTACATCAGTGTTGGGTGACAGGCCACTGGGGTGACGGGTGACATGCCATGGTCACTGATGGGTGTTGGGTGACAAGCCACGGTCGCTGATGGGTGACAGGTGACATTCCATGGTCACTGACGGGTGACACGCCACAGTCAGTGATGGGTGACGCGCCACGGTCAGTGATGGGTGACGGGTGACACGCCACGGTCAGTGATGGGTGACGGGTGACACGCCACGGTCAGTGATGGGTGACACGCCACGGTCAGTGATGGGTGACGGTGACACGCCACGGTCAGTGATGGGTGACGGGTGACCTGCCGCGGTCAATGACGGGTGACACGCCATGGTCAATGACGGGTGACAGGTACACTTTATGATGACAGGTGCACTTTATGATGACAGGTGCACTTTATGGGGGCATATGGGGTGACTGTTGGGGTGACAGGTGCATTGGGGGGGGCAGGGGGGATGTGTCAGTGTGCTTTTACTATACAGATCAGTAACTCACTGATCCCAGCTCTTCTCTCCTCACACTGGACACTGTGTGAGGAGAGAAGAGCTGGTAACAGTGAGTTACCGCTCTGTTTACATTGCATGTGATCGGCTGTGAAGTAGATCACAGCCAATCACAAGGTATCAGCTCTGCCCTATTGTTGTTGTTTTGGACCTCGTAAAGGGGATGCTACTAGTCGTACAGATAACTCTCTCAATCTCTGTTTTCCCACTCTTGCAATTCATTAAGGCTGAGCGTTGAGTCCTTTTTTAACTTTTATTGCAGAACAGATAGGAAGTATAAAGAAAGAGCAGAGTAAAACTGCAGGAAGAAAGAAATGAGGTACAATGAATACATGCAATGACATATTACAATGACATGTGCAATCAATACATGGCAAATTACATGTAACTACTTACAATGGATGCCGGGTTAAGGATACTGCCAGGAAAACACCTTGCTAGGCAGAGGATGGTAGCTGATGGAAACAGGATCCGTCCATACATGTGTACACTCTAGAATGGCTGCTAACCCTTGAACTAAAGTGCAATGCATTGTGGGATGATTACATAAACAAATACTGGAATTAGGAATACATACCAAAAACAGTCACAAGGTGGCAGCATAACACAAGCTAAACATTAATAGAATGCAAGCTGGATTTGCCAGAAGGCATGACAGTTGTGTAAAGATGACTCACCTGCAGACCCTGTGTTTACATGTAAATAACCAGCATTGATATGTAAATAGTGGTGGCATTCATATGTAAATAGTGGTGGGAGGCCGCATTGATATGTAAATGGGGACGGTATTCATATGTATATCATGCCCTCCCAAGGTCATATCCACCATCACCTATACTAAATGCTGCCCACTGGGGAGACAAAGGGACATGCTTGAAAGCCCTGCCTGCAAGTGTGTCCTTAATCCTAACATCAGCCTGTTCTGCAAATGTAAGCAAATTGGTGGTGGGGGGAGGGTAGTGTGGGGTGCAGAGGTAGGCAGAGAAGGAATTTGTTTGGGGTGCAAGAAGGGGATGTATAGAGGTAAAGAAGGTGGCTGCAAAGATGAGCAGAGGAGGCAGGTAGAGTTAACGGGAGGTGTTGGAGAGGATGGGGGAGGTTTGGGGTGCAGAGGTTAGCAGGGGGTTTTAGGAGGCAACGGTGCACTGACACGGTGGATAAAGATGTAGGTTGCATGTGGGGAATCCCATTAATTTCAATGGCCTACTCTATGTGCTAGAGATGCGGAAGAAAGTCCCTAACTCTTTTTAAAAATCACATGGTGCCACAGCATGTCAGCAGATGCGCCCTGCACTGTGTATCTGCTAAAGGGCAGCACATTTCTGTGGTGTCAGGAAAGCGGCTTTGCATTCCTCAGTCCATGGTGTGCAGGCAGTGAGAAGATGATGTGCTGTCAACTCTATCAAACAATCAGTGAGCAGTAATGATGTGCAGTAACGTCTAGCAACCAATCAGTGAGCAGTATTGATGTACAGCAATCTTAACAATAGGTAGAAATCATGTCCTGTAACCTCTAGCAACTGCAGTCATGCCATGAGTCCATTGGTATAAGTATAATCTACAGTTCTCTTATCTCCAGCAATGGAAACAGCCAATGGTTACAGAATCCAAACCTTCTACCAGCAGGAGTCAGAAGATCTCTGAAATGGTGGATGGTCGATGGTGGGAGAGCCTCTAATTGTCTGAATTTATTGGCAGCTTTAGAAGCTCTGAAGGGGTCAGTATGTAAAGATGCTGTTAGGATACATAGTTAATCTGGTCGAAAAAAGACACAAGTCCATCCACTTCAACCAACAGAGAAAAAAAGAAGGCAAAAAAAAAAAACATCAAAGCATGATCCAATACAGAAATGCTTCTTCACAGTAAGCGAAGTAAGTGCAAACCGCAAACCACTATTTATATAGGCCTTTGAGAAAGCCAATTGGATAATGTGTTGCTAATTTACGATATCGCAAATATGTGATCGCGGGATGCCTAAAAATAACGCCCATTCAAGTCAATTAGCATATCAACTGGGTTTGTATGAACATGATTTGCTTGAAAAAGTGTATGGGAACTACCGCAGCAAAATGGAAAACATAAAGCTGAGTACAATGCAAGGTGTGGTGATGACATCTGTAGGATCCGAATCTGTAGCTGTAACCTTTGAAGGTATCAGAAGAAACCACTACACTATGGAGTAGACCACAACCAGCCACAGAAAATACATTTACTAATCTTGTATTCTGTTAATTCTATACAAACTAACTGTTGGCACGTTAACTAGTGTGTGATTATTCCAATTCCACACCATAATATTAATGAATATGTACATTCCATTGCATGCATTGAAAGAGTTCATAGTATGATAACAAACTGATAGGTATCGGCTAATTGGCGAATATGCCTTCACATATTTTCAGAATATAATGCTGAGTATAATGCAAGGTGTAGTGATGACATTGTAGGATCTGAACCTGCAGCTGTAACCTTTGAAGGTATCAGAAGAAAGCACTACACTATAGAGCTGACCACAACCAGCCATAGAAAATACATGTACTAATCTTGTATTCTGTTAATTCTCTACAAACTAACTGCTGGCACATCAACTAGTGTGTGATTATTCCAATTCCACATCATAATATTAATGAATATGTACATACCATTGCATGCATTTAAAGAATTCATAGTGTGGAAGCAATCAAACTGATGTGCATTTGCTAATTGGTGAATATGCATTCACATATTTCCAGCATATAATGCTGAGTAAAATGCAAGCTTTCAGAAGGTGATACCATCCATATCGTTGAACTACTCTGTGAGTTATGTTTAAATGTATCATGGTGGCTTGCTGATACCATACAAATCATTGTACCAGCCAAACTTTGAACAGTCAGAATTGTTTGACATTCATGTCAGCTGGGATTACTACTGATCTGTGATTAGCTGAAGCTATTCACATGGTACAGGTTGTTGAGATAAGCCCAAGTACCACATAATAGCTGGGGCTCAATCCCAGCTCACCAATCAAGGTAACCAAGGTGCTGTCATCTCCATTGCCGATTCCTTACTGTGCATGCACAAAGGGCACTGCACTTTCTGAATGGCCTGGCAGCAGGGAAGGAGGAGGGGTGACAAATTTCTGCCATACCTTGCTGCAGTGAGGTCTTTCAGAAGTGGGGACAGGTAAATGTCCAAAACAGGTACCCACCCCCCCTCCCCCCCGAAAAGGTGCCAAACATGGCATCAGAAGGGGGAGGAGAGAGATAAGCAGAGTCTCCACTTTTGGGGGGATATCTAAGGCCCCTTTCACACTTGTGCAACTTGTTCTGCGACTTGGGACTGCAAAGTCACCTGTCAAGTTGGACCCCGCTATCTCCAATGAGTTGCATTCATAGCTGTCTGACTTCAAGTGGTATCAACTTCAAACTTTGGTCTGAGTTTGATATGACTTGCGGTCCCTAGACCTCAAGATTACACAGGCATTGCTTGAAGTCACATCAAAGTTGCATGACTTTCAAGTCACACAAGTGCGAATGGGGCCTAAGTCAAAGGTGTTACCCTGAAAGTAATGCAGTTTGCCCACGACATTGTCCCAACTTCAGGGAATGCCTGTGTAATATTGAGAACTAGGAACCTCAAGTCACACCAAAGTAGTACAGGGACTACTTGGAAGATGGTGCCACTTAAAGTAGCACAGATGAATAGTTTCAGGAAAAGTCAGCCAAGTGTAAAAGGAGAGTATACAAGCAACTCTCTCGGATATATATATATAATATAAAAGCAGCTCTCTCATTTTTATATAATATATATATACACATACACACACTCCTTACTGATTTACATCAACATAACACATGCAGGAAGTGTAATGTGCCTGTAACCACGAAGTGATCTGTGCGCATGGGCATGAAGCAGGGCTGCCATCAGGGGGGTACAGGCAGTACTGTTGTAAGGGGCCCCGGTGTCTCAAGGGCCCTTACAACAAAGACTTTAGCAGTCTTTAACATTGGAGTCTATGGGAGGGGGGCAACCGGTTTGGGGACACCGTTCATCCAAACCATAGCCAATAAAAATACCAAACTTTAGTTGCATAGAGAGTGCCCCTGGGCAACAACTGGGCAAGGTTTGGGATCTATGGTTCTGTTGTACCAGGTCCTCAAAATGACCAGTCATTAACTGGCAATTGTCGGGTGAATTTCAAACTTAACATTGGAGTCTATGGGAAGGGGGCACCCAGTTTGGGGACACCGTTCTCCTGAACCATAGGCGATAAAAACACCAAACATGGGTCACATGGAGAGGGCCCCCTGGACCACAACTGGTCCACGTTTGGGACTTTCAGCACCTATGGTTCAGCACGAGGTCTTATTATAAGCATTGGGTGAGGCTGTGCTGCCTGTGCACTGTTTTTTTAACCCCTTGGATCCCACACTAGCATGCATTGCACACTTCACTTCACTTTAATGAGTCATGCTTGGCAGGCTACATCTGGTAAGTGTGACAAGGTGTATAAATCCTACTGGGGCTGCAACATGTGTACACCCCTGGCCAGTGGGCAGATGTGGTGGAATGGCCCAGTGGGAAGGCCCTGGGGAATGTTGGTGGTCAGAAGGGGGGGCCCAGGTCTAAAGCTGTTTAAGGGGCCCCAAACAGCAGGAAGTGAATGTGTGGTGATCCAACATGAACAAATAAATTAACCCCATCCCCACCAAATATAGCTACCACATCCTCCCCCACATGGTGTAAGCACAAGTATATTTCCTACACTTACCCATCGAATGAGTAGCACCTCCTCTTTGCTAAACTGGGACCTCGCTATATCCACCTATATAGAGATCCTGACCAACAAAGCCACACTTGTTTGCGAATATTTGATCGCCATCACAATTTTTTTTTTTTAGTAATAGGCAGGTGAATGACAAAGACAAAGGCTCAGTTTGAGATGTACAACACTGCCTATCCACCAGCTAAATTCATTATGAGTGCTGGTTCACACTTGTGCAATGCGGGAATCCTGCAAATCCACTGCAGGTTCCCGCATCGCATTTCACACTGTCATGTGTGACCTGCTGGGAGTGCCAATACATTGTTAATGACACCCCCATTTCAGCTCACATATCACAGTGCAAACTAACAGTTCGGACATTAATCAGATCGCATGAGTGTGAACACTCATGCAATCCAATTCTGGTGCGGACCAAAAAAAAACGGTCCTGTGTGAGTTTGGTCAGAATGCGATGCAAATTCAGCCATACTATCTGTATGGCTGAAATTGCATCGCATGGACAGCACAAGTGTGAATCTTGCACAGTTCATCAGTGTGAACCGGCACTTACCTGCAATTCCCCAGACCTGTTAAATGAAAAGACTCCACTTAAAAAAACCTTTATCATTTACTTGCAGTTGTGCTGAAGAGATTAGGTTTTTTTTATCCACGATTACACCTTCTCATAATTTGTCATTAGCAAGACAGTTCACTTCTCCAAACCAAGCTCCTCCCAAAACAAAAAAAAAAAAAAAAAAGCTCAAGAATTTACAATTATTTGCACAGCAGCAACACAATTATGTACATTCATTTAGTGGCATTAGTATATTAGGTGGTACATTTAGACAAACATTTAGCAATTGTGATCTAAGGGCCCTGCTCATGGGAGCTTATAATCTAAAATGTTTCCAAGCCTTATAGTGGACATAGCTTTAATTTCACAGTGTATAGCACGCTACACATTTCATAGTACAACTACTCTCAACAGACACCAACCACCAACAAATGTTTAGCTGCAAGATTATACAAAATTACAAAAAAACAGTCATTCTTAAAAAAAAAATCCTAAATATTAAAGACACATATTCCAACATTAACACCCACTACCCCACATTCCACACACATACATTGGTGACGGTCCTGCTGGAAGATGCATTTCTGTGTACATGATTAAGAAATGAGATCAAAGAGTAGAAGGTCAGCAGATGCTCCCAAATCATGAATGCATGGTCAGACAGCAACAATACACAACATTGACAGCAAAGCCACACTTTTGATGGACAAAATGCACAATAATTTCAACTAACAGCCCAAGTGGGGCGTTTGCCATTATGCACAATATCAGCCCAACTTCCCCAAAAACCACAGCAAATAACACGGCCTCTTCACAGGGCAAACCAACCCCCCCTACTGCAGTCATTTGTATAACATGGGTTGTATTGTTAGCACACCGACACACCCAATGGAAGTACATGCCCACCAGTGTCATTCAATCTGTCTCTTCATGTCTGCCTAATTCTATAGTGATTGCCCCTGATAAACAAGAACACTTACTATCTGCAAATGTTTTAGCCCACACGATATTGTCAAAACACCTGCCTTTACACCAGTGGTTCTCAACTCCTGTCCTCGGGACCCGTTAACAGGCCAGGTTTGCAGGATAACTGAAATACATCACAGGTGATATCATTTGCTGCTCAGTGATTGCAGCATTCTAGTCTGCATCTCCCCAAGGTAATACTCAAAATCTGGCCTGTTGGTTGGTCTTGAGGATGGGAGTTGAGAACCACTGCTTTACACACAGATGAACTTTAATGGCATCCCAGTCCTAGTTCTTAGGGTTCAATATTGAGTTGGCCCACCTTTTGCAGCTATAATAGCTTCAACTCTTCTGGGAAGGCTGACCACAAGGTTTAGGAGTGTGTCTATGGGAATGTTTGACCATTCTTCCCAAAGCCCTTTTGTGAGGTCAGGCACTGATGTTGGACGAGAAGGCCTGGCTCGCAGTCTCCACTCTAATTCATCCCAAAGGTGTTCTATCGGGTTGAGGTCAGGACAGTCAAGTTCTTCCACCCCAAACTCACTAATTCATGTCTTTATGGACCTTGCTTTGTGCACTGGCCAAAATCAGGAGGGGGGATTATGGTGTGGGGTTGTTTTTCAGGGGTTGCTCTTTCAGACTTGTTCAACTTGAAATGTGTGCGATTTTACCACGATTTGCTGCAATTTTTTGCTGCAATGTGACTAGAAGCAATAACTGTGTAATCCTGAGGTCTATGGACCTCAAGACGCATAAAAGCCAGACTAAAGTAGTGCAGGGACTACTTTGACTACTTTGAAGTCACTGAGACTCGAAGTCGCACAGATATGAATGGTACTCATTGAAAATCATGTGGAACGACTTGTCATGTGACTTTGTAGTCCCAAGTCACAGGAAATGTCGCACAAGTGTGAAAGGGGTCTGAAGATGATTTCCAATGAGCACCATTCATATCTGTGCAACTTCAAAATAGTCCCCTAACTACTTTGGTCTGACTTTGAAGCAACTTGAGGTCGATAGACCTCAGAATTACACAGCTATTGCTTCAAGTCACATCAAAATCACGGCAAAAAATCGCAGCAAAAAATTGCGCCAAATCGCGGTAAAAAGTCGTGTGACTTTCAGGTCGCACAAGTATGAAAGCAGCCTTAGCCCAGGTTCACATAGGTGTAATGCAGGAACCAGCACAATTTCAGCAACGGTTCCTGCATCGCACCTCTCCCACAGGCATTTCACACTGCCTTCTGTGAACCGCTGTGGGTGTCAGTACAATATCAATGACACCCCCAGATTGGTTCACAGATCGCAGTGCTAACTGTGGATTCCGATAGGAATCGGATCGCATGAGTTAGAACACCCATGTGATCCGATTCTGGTGCGGGAAAAAAAAGGGCCCTGCACTGCTATAGCTGCAAAGGGTCGGCTAAATAAAATTTGAACCCTACAGACTAAGACTGGGATGCTATTAAAGTTCACGTGTGTATAAAGGCAGGCATCCCAATACTTTTGTGCAAGATTTGCAATGGTGGTGGAACCCTCGTCCACATAAATGCTACATTTATATAAAACTTGGGGAAGGACATGAGTTATGTTTAACAACTCAGGAAGAGCTGACAGCATTTCTACAGGACATGGCATCTTTGGGATTTGAACCTATGAACCCCAGGTTTGCCCAGCAGAAGTGCTAAGCCCTTAGCCACATTCATGGAGCATCCATTGCTGTGATGTCAAACAGTCCTAAGTCCCAGGGTTGCAATAAATTAACCAATGCAGATGTACTGTGGAAGACCGGACAACCATTGGACAACCTGTTTCTGGCATATGCCATCTGTTTTGAAGATTTGTTACGGCTCAGTACTGTGAGCATTCTGCTCTAGAACATCTCTCATTTTGTCCTTGCCCATAGAAAACATATGACACAATTTGCAATAGTGGTGGAACCCTCCTACACATAAATACTACATTTAGACACAATTTTGGTAAGGACATGCGTTATGAGAACAGAAAACCTCTCTACATGAAGTGACATGCTCAGGATGCAAACCCAGAACCTCTACGTTGCTAGCTAAGCATTAAGCTGTTAGCCACCAGTCTGCCAAGTGTGCAACCCTCCTACACATAAATACACATATACTGTATTTCTTTGGACATATAGGTGGTGGAATTACATTAGTTTGGAGTTTATTCTGTGCTATTTGGTGGTGTTTGGAGTGTAGAACAGTGATGTTATTGCAACAGCAATGGTATTGTTTGTGGTTTGTGAAGATACCTGTGTGAGTTTGGGAAAGGATTTTTATGAGATGGACAGCAACAAGCGAGAGACAGAGAAATAAATATTTTACCAAAACATGAGAAGATTACATATTCTAATATTCTTAAAAACAAATTAGATTATGAAATAGCAACATTGTTGCAGGGACAATTTGAGAGAAAGATACATTTCATCTCAACATGAAAAGGATTTCTTTAGGGAAGTTACAATTGTATCATTAGAATCAATGGTTGAAACTTGCATTGGGATATATAGCGTGAATTTGCCTTCTCAAGAAGGCATTATAGACAAGCACGAATTTGCAAATTTACTATAGCGCCCTCTAAAAAAGGCATGGGAGTTAAAATGAGGGGATTTTCTTGTCTGAACATGCTCAGTTGTGCTGATGAATACTCAGGAAAAAGGGGGAATTTGGCTTTTTTCAGACTTTCAATGATATTTCAGGTTATACATTACTTTTTTAAACAATTTAAAAGCAGATGATCATTAAACAAGATACTACATTTTAAGAACCATTTAGGTGATCATATCATGCTGTTGCTTCTACCACAACTAGTTTTTTAGTCAGTCACTGTTGTCTGGGCGCTATAGTGAATTTGATTCTGGGAGTGCTTTCTCCCTCAGGGCTTTAGTGAATTCCATTTTTACGCTAATTAGCTCGAATTTGTGATTCTACGCGTTAAAATTTGCACAAAGGCAGAATAGCGCTATAGTAAATGACCCCCTATGTGTCAGGTGAGCGCTGACATCATAACATAGGGTGGAGCTAGGACACCATCCTGCTGAGGTTTTTTTGTATAGTGGAAAAGCCTTTTTACCCTTTCTGCCACGTGAATGTATTTTCACAAGTTTTTAAAATAAAATAGTGGTTTGCGGTCTGCACTATCTTACCTTTTATTTTTTATGACGTCTATATTGGAGAGACTGATGAACAGTATGAAGAATGGCTGTGGATGCAAGCTGTGATACATTTTTATATTAATAGGCAAGTTTGACCCCCTGTTGCCAGTGGGGTCCATCAATCCAGGTTAAGGACACCCAGGGAGGAGCTTTGGTGGTGGGCACATCAGTGCTACTTTCATAAATAAAAGGGTGAATTCTTTATGCACATGGAAGAAACTTGTTGCATCTTCTGAAGATTATTTTCACATGAAGATTAGATGGTGGGTGGGACTGTTATTATCATTTTGGACAATTTACATGTTTTTTCTTTGGGATATATATTTCAAAAACTATATACTGTATGCTATATTATACTGATTCACAGTGTTTATTTGCTTTCTGATGTTTTTGATATATTGCACATTTTTTGCACAGATTTCATTTTTAAGATGCATATCACTTTTGTTTAGATGGTATAATTTAGGGAGAGTATGTAATTACAGAGAGCTTCACTTATTATTCAAGGCATATCCCCCCTTAATCTCCTCTTCTCAAGAGAGAATAAATTCAGTTCAGCTAATCTTTCCTCATAGCTGAGCTCCTCCAGTCCTCCAGTTTGGTTCACCTTCCCTGCACTTTCTGCAGTACCCCAATATCCTTTGTGAACTGGTGCCCAAAACTGAACTGCATATTCCAGATGAAGTCTCACTAATGATTTGTACAGAGGCAAAATTATATCTCTCTCTCTGCAGTCCATATGTCTTTTAATACAAGAAAAGATTTTGCTCACTTTGGAAACTGCAGCTTGGCATTGCATGCCATTCTTAATCACTTCCCGACCAGCATGAATCGCCATACCAGTACGGTGTTCGCGCCCGTGGGTAGGGGTGCATGCACACACCCCCGCCGTGCCCACGGCGATCAAATTCGTTACAGAACCGATCAGTCTATAGGTCCAGGCCAATGATTTCTGCCCTGGATCTGCTGATCAGTTCTGGCAAATGGCAGACTGTCCTCTGCCTGTGTAATATAAACACAGGCAGAGGAAGTGATGTCATCTCCCCTCGTGGAGCACTTTTCCATTCCTGCACGAGAGGAGAAGACATGTACTATGAGTACCTCAACACTACACTGACACCAGTACACACAGGTACACTTTTAACCCTTTAATCACCCTCTGATCGCTCCCAAGTTAACCCTTTCACTCCATGTCACAGTGTCACCAAGATACAGTGTTCAGATTTTTCACTGATCACTGTATTGGTGTCACTTGTGACACTAAACAGCGTTAGGGTAGTTAGTGGTAGGCCCAGGTAGGTTTAGGGTACCCCCCATTAAACCCCTTATAAAGGTTTAACCCCTTGATCGCCCCCCAGTTAACCCTTTCACCCCCTGTCACCAGTGTCACTAGTATAGTGTACAGATTATTTTTCTGATCACCGTATTAGTGTCACGGGTGATGCTAGTTAGCTAGTTAGTGTCATTGTCAGTCTTTTATAGCATCAGGGTATCCACCATATATTGCCAAATAATTATTTAACCCCCTGATCGCCCCCCAGTTAACCCTTTCACTCCCTGTCACAGTGTCACTAGTATAGTGTAGTGGTCTATTTTCTAATCACCGTATTAGTGTTACAGATGACATCAGTTAGGTATTAGCGTGAGTTAGTGGTAGCTTCAATCCCAGACAGCGTCAGATTAGTGTCAGGTACACTAACACACACACACACACACACACTATATAGCTCCATTACTAGTATAGTGTCTGAATGGATCAATATCTTTAATCTGATCAGAACTATATTAGCGTCCCCTGTAGTTCCCTGTGTTCCCAAAAATGCGACATTAGCAAGATCAGCCCAGACACTTGCCAGCACCTGTGTTTAGCCCCTCCGCCCAGCCCACCCAGGATCAATAGATCACTGTTGCTTTACAAAACATGTATGTTCATGTAGAATAATGTTTCTGGTGTAGGTTTCATGGGCACAATTAACACCCAAAGACCAATATATGCATATCATTTCAATTTTTTACAGCAAGGCCAGTTCTTGCTTTCATCAAGAGTACCACTATAGGATTACACTGTGAAGGTGTCACTGACACCCAAAGACCAACTTTTCTGCATCTGTTTGACAGGTGCATATCATTTAAATTTTTTACAGCAAGGCCATTTCTTGCTTTCACCAAGAGTACCTCAATAGGGTTACGCTATGAAGGCGCCACCAACACCCAAAGACCAATTTTTTCACACCTTTTGACAGGTGCCTATCATTTCAATTTTTTACAGCAAGGCCACTTCTTGCTTTCATCATGAGTACCTCAATACGGTTATGCTGTGAAGGTGCCACCGACACCCAAAGACCAATTTTTCCGCACCCCTTACTTCTATCCAAAGTCTGTGGAAGAGACACCAGAATGTATCCAAAAAATCTCTAATCTTGTTCCCAGTGCACTACATTGTGGGTTCATCATACAGACTGGCTCCCCAAGCTGTTGCTTCCAAAATACAGAAAGCTTGCAGGGAAAATGTCATTTTTTTGGCTTTTTAAATGCAATTATTGCTGCAGCAGCTTCTATACATAGTACAGATGTGCCACTTTACAGGTAGACTAAGGGGGCACCCAAGGCACTATATTGAAAGGAGTTTTTGATTTTTATGCTTTCACTTTAAGCATCAATAAATCACTGCTCTTTTAAAAATGACGTTTTTTTACAAACATTTTTTTTTTATTGATACATGTCCCTAGGGCAGTACCCAGGCCCCTTATAATCATTCTATGCCCAATTACTTGCATATAAGCCTTCAAAATGGGCACTTTTGATTTTTTTACGTCCAGGTCCCATAGACTTCCATGGGGTTCATTATTAAGTTCCGAACTTTCGCGATGTTCGAAAGTTCTGGTGCGAACCAAACAGGGGGTCATTTGGCCCATCACTAATGTCCAGGCTTGCTTCATTTGTGGGCAGTCTAAGTGCTCCACATCTGCTCCAGCAGGTCTCCTTTTACCTCTACCTGTTCCAGACAGTGGCGGCTGGTGAAGTTTGTGAAGTTTTAGGATGGGGGGGCGCCAAGCCCCGCCCTTCCTTTTTGACCCCTCCTACTTCTAATAATTCACACACTCCGTCCCCTGTATACCACATATTGTGTCAGGAGTACACAGCTCAGCATCACAAGACACAGTATACAGCTCAGCATCACAGGACACAGTATACAGCTCAGCATCAAAGGACACAGTATACAGCTCAGCATCACAGGACACAGTATACAGCTCAGCATCACAGGACACAGTATACAGCTCAGCATCACAGGACACAGTATACAGCCCCAGCATCACAGGTGGGGTAAATTGTAGCCAATATCAAAGGTGGGGTAAATTGCAGCCAATATCACAGGTGGGGTAAATTACAGCCAGTATCACAGGTGGGGTAAATTGCAGTCAATATCACAGGTGGGGGCACTTATGCAGCCAATAACACAGGTGGGGGCACTTATGCAGCCAATAACACAGGTGAGGGCACTTATGCAGCCAGTATCACAGGTGGGGTAAATTGCAGCCAATATCACAGGTGGGGACACTTATGCAGGCAATAACACAGGTGGGGCACTTATGCAGCCAATAACACAGATGGGGGCACTTATGCAGCCAATAACACAGGCGGGGGCACTTATGCAGCCAATATAACAGGTGGGGGCACTTATGCAGCCAATTACACGAGTGGGAGCACTTATGCAGCCAGTATCACAGATGGGGGCAGTTATGTAGCCAATAACACAGGTGGGGCACTTATGCAGCCAATAACACAGGTGGGGCACTTTTGCAGCCAATAACACAGGTGGGCACTTATGCAGCCAATAACACAGGTGGGGCACTTTTGCAGCCAATAACACAGATGGGGGCACTTATGCAGCCAATGACACAGGTGGGGCACTTATGCAGCCAGTGACACAGGTGGGGGCACATATGCAGCCAGTGACACAGGTGGGGGCACTTATGCAGCCAGAGACACAGGTGGGGCACTTATGCAGCCAATAACACAGGTGGGGCACTTTTGCAGCCAATAACACAGGTGGGGGCACTTATGCAGCCAGTGGCACAGGTGGGGCATTTATGCAGCCAGTGACACAGGTGGGGCACTTATGCAGCCAGTATCACAGGTGGGGTACTTTGCAGAGACCCCCCCGAGGTCGGGACAAGTCCCATACTTACCCTATCCAATAGGAAGGCAGGCAGGATTAATGCAGAGTTCGGCATGCGGAGAAGCGGGCTGGCAATCTGCAGAGATTCAGCATGCGGAGAAGCAGGCTGGCAATCTGCAGTGATTCGGCATACGGAGAGCGACTGTCCTCCATTGTCAGGCTGTCAGGGTCTCTGTGGAGTGAGAGTCACGCCCGCTGCCACAGTGACCTGCCCCCGGCCACGGCATCCAATCACACTGAGCCGCCGGCTCAAGGCAGCCAATCAGTGTATATGTGTGCGCCTGTTCAGCGCACACACATAGACTTTAATGGCCGACCAATAGGCTCACTACTTGGCTGTCAGGTGACAGCCAAGGTGCCGAAAAAAAAATAAAAGAAAGTCAATGTATCGGCGCCACCTGCAGAGGGCTGGGCTGACTATTTTTTTTGTCTCTCCCGGAGGGGAGGCGGTGCCCAAACGCCCCTCGTACATCAGCCGCCGCTGGTTCCACATGTACCTTGGCGTTGCATCTCCATGGACTTTATCTCTGAATTATACCCATCAGCAGGTTCTACTATTATCTGGGTGGTTGTGGACAGGTTTTAAAAAATGAGTCACTTACAGTAACTTCTGTACCTTTTCCTGTTCCCATCTCTGCGGCAGTGCCTGCGGCTGCAGAGATGCTACTATCTCTATCTGGGCAGATGCTTCAAAGAATTTACATCTGGCAGCTTCCAAGTACAAAGTAGCTGCAGATCGTTATCGCCGTGTGAGTCCCAAATGTCTTCTTGGCAACAAGGTTTGGCTTTCTACCAAGAATTCTGTCTCCTAGTACCCTCTATGAAATTTGCTCCTCGATTCATTGGTCCCTTTACAATTCTCTGCCAGGTTAACCCTGTCGCTTTCAAGCTTCGTCTCCTTTTACATTTAAGGATCTCTATCATTTTTGGGTTTCTCTCCTGAGGCCGTACATCATCAATAGGTTTTCCCGTCCTCTTTGTCATTTTTCTCCAACAGTCAGTATCTCGGATTAGTATGAAATCAAGCAAATTCCAAATCCACCAGTGGGAGGCATTTGTATCAAATTGACTGGTAGGGACATGGTCCTGAGGAGAGGTGTTGGATTCTTTCTACTGATGTTTCTGCCCCTTGTTTGGTGAAACTTTTTCCTCAGAATTTTCCTCTCAAGCCCTAAACGAGTTGGGAGACCTCGTAGGGGAGGGGATACTGTCACAAGTTAGCCTGCAGTTTCCTTCTTGTGTATTCTTACCTTCTTTCTGTAGTGCTTCTCTACCCTGATCCCTTTCACATGTGTGGTTTGACTGTGTTCACCTATGGAAGTTGCCTGTTATTCTGTAGGGTTCTACCATTATCTTAGTGGTTGTGGACAGGTTTTCTAAATTGTGTCACTTACAGTAACTTCTGTACCTTTTCCTGTTCCCATTTCTGCTGGGTGCCTGCGGCTGCAGAGATGCTACAATCTCTCAATTCTATCTGGGCAGATGTTTCAAAGAATTTACATCTGGCAGCTTCCAAGTACAAAGTAGCTGATGGTCATCGCTGTGTGAGCCCCACATGTATTCTTACCTCCTTTATGCAGTGCTTTTCTACAATAATTCTTTTCACATGTGTGGTTTGGCTGTGTTCACCTATGGGCGTTGCCTGCTATTCTGTAGGCTTTTATTTCCTTCCCATCCATCTGTTTTGTCACAATTTTGGCTTGTGTTCGATATGTGCAAAGAGAGATCACACAAATACTTAAAAGTATAACATTTATTAAAAGTAATGACAGATACAGATAAAGATACAATAAATATCAAGAATACTTAACTAGAGGTGCTTTTTCTCCCGCCATGGGTCCCCCATTAAAGGGTATGGGTAATCAGGACCAAACACTTGCCTCATGGTCATTCTGGGTGAGACTAAGACCTTACAGGAAGGTAATATAGGACATCCCCCAGCCAACTCCCTTGGCAATATGACCCCTCAAAGGTTTCATTCCTTTGGTATACAGTAAAGCTATGCTTATGTCCTTATATGGCTCCTTGACCAGGATGTGGAAGCCTATAATTCATTAGTGAGCCACAATATGAACCAACATTAATATAAAATATACAGTTGCCCCATCACTCCACCCCCTGGCTCACAAATATTATATAATGCCTGCAACTGTACATAAAGGCAACATATCAGTATTGGAAAGCACCTGATAATTGTAAATAAAATAATAATTTTCCCACCCCCCGGTTTATCTTAAATGAAAAATGGAGGATCTACAGTGTATCTAATCTAGAGTGTAGATACCTATTTTCCTTTCCAGGTCTGATTTACCTGCGCAGAAAATCTCATATATAACCCTTGCACAGGGTTAGCCAAACCCATAGGGTTCGCCAAGGATTATAAGGAAGCAATAGGGAAAATGGTCATGACCAATGATAGACATACACAGACATACACAGACCTTCATCCCTGTCAGTATGAGCAAAGGGGAAGGTTATGGGACTTTAAATGAGGTGCATGAGAACAGGTCACCTTCATCTCTGTTCTATGAACAAAAAGAAGGGTTTGGGACTTTATATGAGGTATGTGGTATGACCT
>BLSH010198688.1:214084-230527 GCA_018402905.1 Glandirana rugosa
ACACAAACGACATTTTATTTGATATTACCAAACCCCAACATATAATACATAAGAGGACAGAGGGAAAATGTGTAATGTGACATGTTTTAATTTGTGTAAGAGTTTAAATTATAATGTGTGTCGCGGAAGGGAATTCTAAAATATACTTTAGGGATACTTACATGTCCACACACTTATGCGTAGTGTGCATTCGGTGGTATGGACCCCGACGACGGTCACCCTCATTTAGAGAACTCTAGACCATTTACCTTTTCCGTCGCGGAGATATGTAAGTGGGGTTTTATGAACAATTGTCACTGAGATGTGTATACACTTATTTAATATACTGCTAGTAGTGGCCTCTTGGTTATTTTCTAACTCATATAATTTATTCACATATGTGTAGAGTCACTGTTAACAAGTATTTTGGGGTGAATGTATAGAGGCGCTGCCTTTTCCATTTACCAGATCTCAAGAGATTTACTCCCACTGGCAGCAGCCCCAGGTATGGTGGCTTACGTGTGATGCGTATTCACACACCTGTACATTCATAGGGATTTCATATAAAATCTTAAGGGAAGGCGCTGTGTGTAATATTAAATTTGAGAATGTGTTTAATTTTGTACAGTGTAATGTGTAAAAGGGAGACAGGAGAATACATAATATACAACCCCAAACCATTATAGTTTATTTTACAGCAAACACAATATATAGATATTTTTTTTTTCCAGAGATCCTAACTCAGCAGATGGTGGGGAACTGCTACTTGGAGGATTTGACACATCTCGTTTCTCTGGCCAGCTTAATTGGGTGCCAATAACTGTTCAAGGATACTGGCAAATTCAAGTGGATTCGTAAGTATTTTCTTGTACAATATTTTTATTGATTAGAATAGAAAAGGGACAAAAATATTCACACATAACAAAGTGAAAAAAATAGCCAAGTGCGTTTGAATGCATTACGTTGCAACTACAGAACAAGTTAGGACCTTTTAAAACAATAGGACCACAAAAACTTTTTTTTTTGAAAAGTGAAAGTATACAGTTTGAGAATAGTATATTGGTAATAAGCTACCACTAACATACTTACATATATACATTGGACAGATAGAAGTGGGAGGAAATAGATTTAGAGCATTGTGGAGTAGGAGTCAAAGGATAAATTTCCCTTGTATAACAAGTTAGTGCTAGTGAGTTACTTACATGAAGTTGAAAGGGTATGAGCTATACAATTATTAGGATTGTAGCATATGATGGGAAATCTGAAGTGTCTGTTGTTGGGTGATGGATAAAAAATAAAGTCAGTATTAGAGGAAGAGGAATAAAGAAGGGAGAAGATAGAAGAGTGTAGAAGGGGAAACATGGGCTACAGTAGAAAGGGATAGGATAGGGGGGGGGCTAGTGAAGAGGGAGGGAGGGATATAGAAGGGGGATCCCAGAAATCAGCTGGAGAGAAGGAGCATTAAAAATGTGTCCGTTGGAGGGTTAGGCTATTGATCAGGGTAGAAGCTGGGATTGATCAAAATTAGGCGGAAGATAATGCTTTTGTTCCAGAGCGCCTCAAACTTACAGTCCAATATAATGGCTTCTATTTTAGCATGTATCATTGCTTAGGTGATTTTATTTTTAACTGCCAGAATGCATAAATTGGGGGTTTTCCATGCTTTTGCAATTATTTGTTTGGCTGCCATGGTAACCTGCAGGAGTAATTTGAATTGACGAGAGGTCAGATTAGGTTTCTTGTTTACGAGGGCCACAGTTGGATCAGGGGAAAGAGTATCATCAAAAAGGCTGGATATAGTATTAAATATATGTGCCCAAACTGATTTAGCTATGGGGCAGTCCCACCAAATGTGTAGGTGTGTACCAAGGTAGCACAGCTTCGAAAGCAGCGAGGAGAGTAATTTGGCACATATTTCACAACCCTGACGGGATCTAAATACCAGTGTAATTTATATATATATATATATATATATATATATATGTTTCCAATGCAGCAATATTTTGGTAGGAGGAATTTGGTGACTTGCTAGATAAAAGTCCAGTCGACTGGGTCTATAGTAGCGATGGGCTGAACGGACCCCTGTTCGGTTCACTCCAGAATTTTTGAACATTGCTAAAGTTCAGACCTGAATAAAGAACCCCATTAAAGTCAATGGGACCCCAACGTCAAAAATCAAAAGTGCCCATTTTGAATGCTTAGATGCAAGTAATTGGGCATACAATGGTTATAGGGGTCCGGGTCCTGCCCTGGGGGACATGGATCAATGAAAAAAAAAGTGATTTTTTAAATTTTTAATGTGAAAGCATAAAAATGAAAAATGCCTTCCAATATAGTGCCTGAGGGGTCCCCTAAGTCTACCTATAAAATCGCAGATCTGTACCATGTCTAGAATCTGCTGCAGCAATAATTGCATTTATAAATCCAAAAAAATGAAATTTTCCCTACAAGCTGCCTTTATTTTGCTCAGCTACAGCTGGGGAGCCAGTGTGTGTGATGAGGCCACAATTTAGTGCACTAAGAACAAGATTAGAGATTTTTGGGATAAATTCTGGTGTCACTTTGACTTTGGATAGAAGTAACGGGTGTGGAAAAATTGGGCTTTGGGGGTCGGTGGTGCGTTCACACCATAACTCTATAGAGATTCTCTTCATGAAGGCAAGAATTGGCCTTTCTGTAAAAAAAATTTCAATGATATGCACCTGTCAAACAGGTGAGGAAAAATTGGTCTTTGGGTGTCGGTGGCACCTTCCTACCGTAACCCTATTGAGGTACTCTTGATGAAAGCAAGAATTGGCCTTGCTGTGAAAAATTGCAATTATATGCACCTGTCAAACAGGTGAGGAAAAATTGGTCTTTGGGTGTCGGTGGCGCCTTCCCACCGTAACCCTATAGAGGTGCTCTTGATGAAGGCAAAAACAATTGCAATGATATGCACCTGTCAAACAGGTGCTGAAAAATTGGTCTTTGGGTGTTTTTTTATTTTTTTTTTTATAATACGTTTTTATAAATTTTCAGAACAAAAAATACACATACAAAGTTACATATCGCCATATAGGGCAAAGGTGATAAAACAAGGATACATATACAAATGTGTCTGACCTATTATGAGACGTTGTCACGCCACAGGTACCAATAAATGACCGAAGTCTGATGTCTATTTTCATGGTTAACTAGGGGCAGGTGGGTCCCCCCCGCCGGCACCCCAACCGGGAACTAACTGTGCCGGGCAGGGGGGGGCACCCCCCTCCCTTCCGTAAAAATGTGCTCTATATTGTGACATCACAGTGGTCAACAATAAATGTTAATTGTGGCTATACTACGGTCAAACCACCAAAACCGATTTGTATCCTATCTGAAATTTAAATCCTTGATGGTCAACTTTTGCTTCAACAAAAAAAGAAAATAAACATAATTCAGAGACAGAGAAAAGAGATGGAGAGATGGAGGGGAAAGGATAGTATAGTGGAAAGGAGAAGAGAGATAAATAGAAGAACTGAAGGGTAGTTCAAGAAATTCCCAGCCGGCAGGGAGTGGAAGGTGTTGTGACCAATATCTTAAACAGTTGCCTATAATTGAATACACAATGTGACACACTGCTAATACTAAGGGCCTAATGCAAGGGGGGAGTGATTGGCACAGATGCGGAGGGGCCTCCCATCGACACCGTGTCAGGGGATGAGATAGTATTCTTGTAGACGCTTGTGGTCTTAAATTCAAACCATGAGGCCCATATTTTAGTATGTTTGCCAGATTCCCCTCTCGATAGGTATGTAAGTTCCTCCATATAACACAAATTGTTCACTTTCTGTAACCACGATTGACTAGAGGGTGTTTGTGGTTTATTCCACAGGAGAGGAATAAGGGACTTAGCCGCGTTGAGAAGGTGTGGGGTCATGGAACGTTTATATAGACCGATAGTTTCTACAGTGTTGTGAAAAAGTACAGTCCGAGGCTCCAGTGGGAGAGCGGATCCTGTGATTAAGTTGATGAATCTGATAATTTCTGACCAGTAAGGCTGGATGAGTGGACAGTGCCACCATATATGCGTGTGCAAGGCCACTTGACCACAGTACCTCCAGCACAGAGCAGGGTTGGTGGGAGATATATGGTGCATTTTGGTTGGTGTGTACTACCACCTTGCAAGCAGTTTATAGTTTGTCTCGGCTGTCTTTGAAGGATGGAGGAGGTATGGGTGAGGGCCAGAATTTTGTCTTTTTGAGTATCTGAGGTGCCTAGTTCAGCTTCCCAGCAATCAAGGTATTCCGGGTAGTTAGGATATTGCAGGGAGGTGAGAGCCTTATAAAATTGTGATATTGCTTGTAGCGGAGGTTCCTTTGGGAAGAAAATGGCCTCAATGGCTGTTAACTCTCGGGCAGTTCTTAGTGGTTGTGGTAGAGATTAAATGAACTGTTTAACCTGAGAGTATCTCCATCGTTCCATGAAAATGGTCGATCTTGAACCAACAATGGATTGTAAAGATTTAAGAGAGTTGGTTGGTAAAACGTGGTGTAGACAGAGACAGCCATCAGGGGCCCATGCGTTAAATCCCTTATCCAGTTTACCCGGGAGGAAATAGTCCTGATTCGTTAGGGGCATAAAGGGGGAATTATAAGACCAGGAAAGTTTCTTATGTAGCGTATCCCAGGAGGATAACGAGGAGATCGTCAAGGGGGAGGCTAAGGGTGAAAGAGATCTGTACCTGGGAGGGATCCAAGGAATGCCATCTAATGCTGTGCCACTCAGTTCATGTTCTAGTCTGACCCATAATTTGCTATCTCTTTGGTATTTCCAATCTGAAACTCTACACAAAACAATAGCATAATAATACGTTTTCAAGTCTGGTAGGGCCAGACCCCCAGACCTCTTAGAGCGAAAGAGTGGCTCTGGAGATTCTGGGACGTCTACCCCCCCCCCCCCCCATATGAAGCTGGAGATCATGGTTTGGAGTGCTGTGAAGAAATTAGGTGGAATCCCCATTGGTATCATCTGAAATAGAAAAAGAATACAAAGAAGAATATTCATCTTAATCACTGCTATCTTCCCCAGCCAGGAGTGGGACAGGTAGGACCAGGATCTAAGATCTTTTTTAATGGTGTTCAGCAGGGGAATGTAATTACTTCTGAACAGGGAATCGAGGTGAGGAGTCAAATGGAAGCCCAGGTATTTTAGAGTTTTCGACTGCCAGCGGAATGGTAGGTTTGGTTTTAACGATGAAACCACTGAACTGGGGACATTAATGTTTAGGATTTTCGATTTAGACATATTAACATATATAGACATCTTAATTTTAAAATTGGACAGAGATTGAAATTCTTGTAGAGAAGACATGAGGTTGGGTAAGGAGATGCGAGGTTGTTGAATATAGAAGATAATGTCATCAGCATATGCCGCATATTTATGTGATTTGTGGCCTAACGTTATCCCATGGATGTTGGTGTTGCTTCTAATAGAGGCTAAGAATGGTTCTAGGGATATGGCAAACAGCAGGGGTGACTGTGGGCACCCCTGCCTAGTGCCGTTCCCCAGTGCAAAGGGCTCGCTCAGTACCCCGTTCACCCTGACCCGTGCTGTCGGGTGGGAATACATTGCGAATATCCTGTCCAACATCCGGTCCAAAATGTTGTAGGGTCAAGCAAAGATATGTCTAGTCCACCCTATCAAATGCCTTTTCGGCATCAGTAGAGAAGAGTAGGGTGGGCTGGGCACATCTGCGGGCAAAGTGGATCAGGGAAAGAGTGCGCAATGCGTTATCCCTGGCTTCCCTTCCTGGTATGAATTCTGATTGGTCCGCTTAGATCCACTTAGGTAAAAGGGGAGCAATCTGTTAGCCATTACCTTGGCTAGGAGCTTCAAATCTACATTTAATAGTGAGATGGGACGATAACTCCCACAGTTCGTGGGATCTTTGTTTGGTTTGGGCAGTACTGTGATGTGTACCGCGAGTGATTCTGGACGGAGGGCTGAGGATGCAGAAATGGAGTTGGCATAATTAGTTAATCTAGGCAGTAAAACCTCGCTGAACTTTTTATAATAGGAGGCAGTAAACCCATCTGGGCTCGGGGCTGTGCCCGATGGCATTGATTTTAGGGCTGGAATTCTTCCAGTTTAAAATCTGATTCAAGAGCTTTAAGAACCTCTGAAGGTAGTTTTGGTGTCTATGAGTTGCCGAGAAAGTCAAGAATCTTTTTCTGTTTATTCCCGAGGGGGAGATGTTCCAAGTCACCCTTCACATTATACAGATCTGAGTAGAAGTCTCTAAAATCAACTGCGATTTGTTGTGAGTTGTGGGCCAACCCTCTGCCGGGAAGTTTAATTTTAGATATAAAATTTGCCATTTTCTTAGCATGAAGGGAGCGTGCGAGATGTTTGCCAGGTTTATTACCCCACTCATGCATTTTTTGGGCCATATTTCCTATTCATATCTGCTTGTAGAAGATTTCTAAGTTCTTCTTGTTGTAAAGTGAGTGCCGCCAGGTGTGAAGCATGTAGGGACAATTTGTGTTGTTGTTCTAAGTCTGTGACCTGTTTCAGCTTGTCTCTAAGCTCTGCGTCGTGTTCCCTTTTTTTCCTAGCCCCCAATTCTATGAGCACTCCTCTAATAGTGGCTTTATGAGCTTCCCATACCAATGATTGGGAAGTTCCTTGTTTGACATTTTCTTTGAAGAATAGCTCTATCGTTTTAGAAATAAGGGCTGTATCCACTAGATTGGATAACAGTGATTAATTTAGTTCCCAGTTATTCGTATGCATTGGGAGGGAAGGGAGAGATAGCCGTGCTGACACTGGGGCGTGATCAGATAAGGTTGCTGTGCCTATAGAGGCCGTGCGTAGTAGTGGAAGGTTAAAGTGGTCTATAAAGATATTATCTATTCGGGAGTATACATTATGAGTTTTAGAAAAATAGGAGTAGTCCCTTTCTTTAGGGTGGAGTATTCGCCAGACATCCATGAGTTGGGAGTCATGGAGTAGTTTTTTGATATAAGATATACGTTTGAAGGGTATCGAGGACCTGCCCGATGAGGTGTCCATAATGGGATCGAGGGGCATATTAATGTCGCCAGCTAGTATGGTCAGTCCCTCAGCAAAGCCAGCTAGCCTCGTCAATACCTGGGATAAAAAGGTGGGTTGGTTTACATTTGGGGAATAGATATTAGCTAGAGTACATGGACCATTTCCTATGAACCCACGTAGGAAGAGGTACCTACCATGATCATCCGCATCCATTGTAGTGAGTCAAAAGGAGACACACCTGCTGAACCCAATGGCAACTCCCTTGGCTTTATTTGTATCCGAGAGACTATAGTACCATAGAGAAAATTGCGGGGAGAAAAGATTAACATTGGTAGTATGAGTCAGGGGAGTTTCCTGTAGAAATGCTATACAGCAGGAGGCTCTTTTTAGGTCCCTTAAGACCTGGTGTCTTTTCGCAGCCACATTTAGCCACTTAGCCCCATTATACGTGAGCACATTTAAGTTGGCCATGGGGACAGCGACGTATCTCCAATGGGGTCACTCAACCATCCCTGCCGGGGAGGAAAAGAATTAATAAAAGAAGTGAAGTAGAAAAGAATAGAGGAGAAACAAAAAAAACAATATGCATCAAGAATAAAACAATGCAAAACATGAAAATAGTACAAAGTAACTTCACGGCTTGTTGAAAAGTCACGCAGTTCACTCCGGTGATCCTGTGAGGGACAGCAAGGCCGGGCCAGCAGGACACCCCCAGGCAACGCGTTCATTGCCGGTGATCACCGGCCTCACGGCCCCGCTGACCCCAAGGGGGGAGGGCTTGCCACTAAGGACAGTTGCATGTAACACATCAAGTGAGAGACATCCTTTCAGCAAGGCCTTTAACTCATTACTTTATAAACCGTTTATATAATAAAATAGCTCTGACAAAGGGGAAGGTATATTATATGAATATTTAATGAAAAAAAAGAGAGAACCATGCCAATGAAATTAAAACTAGGAAACATGTATTAAACTGGAGTATAATGGGCCACAGGTGTATTTGTGGGAGATCAGTGTAGCTGGGTGGCTATGTAGTCATAGTCATATTCCTCCCACCCAAGAGGGCAGAGGCTATGCGTTGAAATGCTAAACGGCCCAGTCAATTTGAGAAGTAGAAGGACATTAATATAAGGCTTGAGAAGCAGGAAAGATCTCACCCATTTTTCTATTTGGATGATCCCGGGGTCACATTGCGCTTCCTTTTAAAGGGGGTCTGGTGTCCGTAGGATTCAGGAATAGGTTGAAAGGTAGGGATTTGTTCCTACCACCCTGGCAGCTCCATGTGAGGCATGTTGAGGTCTTTCAAGAATGTTGGAAGATCTTCTGGAAACCTCAGTGTGGAAGAACGGCCATTTTTGGTGGCAATCAAGCACGCTGGGAAGCCCCATTTGTATGTTGCACTGTCTGACCGTAGCTGATCTAATAGGGGTCTAAGCGCATGGCGCCTTTCCAGGGTTACTTTAGAGAGGTCAGGATAGATGGTTAATTTAGCACCATCAAAGTCTATGTCAGAGGAGCCCCGGAGCTTGACCATGATGGTATTTTTCTCTTCATAGTAATGAAGGTGGCATATCACATCTCTAGGCAGGTCTGCATTGAGATTACGGGGGTGCAGGACCCTGTGAAAACGCAATGTCTCAGTCACCGGCTTACTCATGACGGTGTTTAGAATGCCTCGGATCGTGGGTTCCAGGTCATCGTCCTTTGTTGCTTCAGGGAGACCCCTGATGCGCAGATTGTTCCTGTGGTTTCTATTTTCAATACCTTCCAATTTATATAGAGTGGCACGATGTGCAATTGCTAGTCTGGTTACCGTGCTCTGCAGCTCTTTGATCACCTCGTCTTGTATATCCTGCCGCTTCTCTGTCTCCTCCACACGTGTGAGCAGGTGCACCATGTCCATTCGTACAGCCGAAAATTCTTTTTTCATAGCTTTTTCAAAGCTGCGGAACATGTCTGCACTTTCCCCTTTGAGCCCACTTACTAGAGATATCAGATCTGATCCTGCTCGGGAGCCCGGGTCCTCCATCAGTTCCGAGCCCTGGGAGGAGGCCGACGAGCTATATGTCGATAACCTGGCAGTAATGCACACAAAACTATATGCTGTTAAACTGGCAGTAATGCACACAGAACTATATGGCGTTAAACTGGCAGTAACGCACACAGAACTATATGGCATTAAACTTGCAGTAATGCACAAAATGATATGCCATTAAACTGGCAGTAATGCACACAAAACGATATGGTGTTAAACTGGCAGTAATGCACACAGAACTATATGGCGTTAAACTTGCAGTAACACACACACACAAGAAAATGACGTTAAACTGGCAGTAACGCACAAAACTATATGGCGTTAAACTGGCAGTAACGCACACAGAACTAAATGGCATTAAACTGGCAGTAAAGCACACAGAACTATATGCGTTAAACTTGCAGTAACACACACAAAACTATATGGTGTTAAACTGGCAGTAATGCACACAGAATTATATGTCGTTAAACTGGCAGTAATGCACACAAAAGTAAATGGAGTTAAACTTGCAGTAATGCACAAAACTATATGGCGTTAAAATGGCAGTAACTCACACAAAACTATATGGCGCTAAACTGGTAGTAACGCACACAAAACTTTATGGTGTTAAATTGGCATTAACGCACAGAGAACTATATGGCGTTAAACTGGCAGTAACGCACAAAACTATATGGCATTAAACTGGCAGTAATGCACACAGAACTATATGGCGTTAAACTTGCAGTAACGCACACAGAACTATATGGCGTTAAACTTGCAGTAATGCACACAGAACTATATGGCGTTAAACTCACAGTAACGCACGCAGAAGTAAATGGCGTTAAACTTGCAGTAACGCAGTCAAATATACCGCGTTCACTACACTGATGCTATCTGAACTGTCCCTACTCTAGCTATACACTAATGTAAAGATTAGTGACACGGTCTCACTACACTACACTGAAACTATCTGAGCTGTTTCTATGCTACATATACACTAATGAATGTATAATGACACAGTCTCACTATACTACAGTGAAACTATCTGAGCTGTCCCTATTCTAGCTGCACACTATGCAAAGCTGAATGATGGTCCTCCTCACTACACTCACACTATCCGTAGACTGACACTAAACTAATATTCTACATTGACATTTGAAGCACAATAGCACAGTATAGCAGACTAACTAACTAATAGCCCTGATCAGAGCCCTGTTCTATCTCTCTTCACGCTGAAATCACACTGAAAATGGCTGCCATTGAAAGAATACTTTTATTGTCATGATGGCAGTGTCCAGTGATGACTCTGACAGTGCTCTGTGCACTGATTGGCTGAAGCTTTCACTACTTCAGCCAATCAGGTCTTGCAATGCACTGTTCAGCACTGCAATGCATTATGGTCAGTTCGAGGGGCCGAACAAACGGTCGAATATCCAGTTTGTTTGGCTGTTCTCCGAAAGTCCGGACATCTGCCCGAACGAACCGTTCACCCATCCCTAGTTTGTAGTAATGAATAGGTCTCTTTCCCACATGACGGTGCATGGAGGAGGGGTATTAGAAGAAATTCCTAAAAGGAGGGAATATAAATCTGGGATATATACTCTCCGGTGTGGGTCAATTTTGCAGGCGTGTTCAAAGAGAGACATGGCTGGAGCAGGGGAGTCTTTAGGAATAAGTGGAGTAAAGAAATGTTTAAATTGGAGGTAGCAGAAAAGCTCAGAAGAGGGAAGGGCATAGGTTTCATGGAGTGACTGGAATGGTTTAATACCCATGGGTGTCATAAATTTATGAGCTCTAAGAAGGCCAGTCACTGACCGGTTAAAAAAGCATGAAGAAGACCATCAAGCGGGGGAAAATGAAGGGTTATGTAGGAAGAAAAGTAGGGCCTTGTGCAGGGATTGGAGATTGAAGCGAGTTTTAAGACGAACCCAAAGAGTGAGGAAGTGGAGGGTGATCCAGTTACCAACGGTCCGAAGCGTGGAGCCAGAGAATGTGTGCAACTGAGCGGGGGCCACAATCAACTGATTCCAAGGCTACCCAGAGAGAAATTTCCATAGAAGCATGATAATTCGTTATGAGGCTAGTTGTGCTGCGTAGTAGTATTTAGTAAAAGCGAGAAGGCCAAAACCTACTTGTAGTTTGGGTGTCCATAAAGGTAGCACTTGGAATAGATATAACATTTTTGTTAAAATGGTCATCTTGACCACTGTAATCCTGCCCGTCCAGACTAGGGTTGTGGAGGACCAAGGCCGGCGCCACCATAAGGCAGCTTAGGCAGTTGCCTTACGGCGCCAGGCCAGGGTGGGGCGCCAAACCCAGGCATCCCTCACCTAGCTAAAATGAGATATTTTTCCTGATTGCCCAAAGCGCCAGGCGATCCTATTTGATGCCTAGGCGCTTTGGCAAAGAACAGGAAACCTGAGGAGCGGAACGTCCATCCACCCTCTCCCCACACCGCCGCTCTACACACAGTAAGTGCAGAGGGTGTGTGGTGCCAGGATAGTGCCGCCCGGCGCCCGCGCCAGAGGCGGGGGGGGCGAGGGGGGTGGCTGGGTGGGGGGTAGTTGTATACCGCTCCCTGGTGGCCCTGTATACCACTCCCTGGTGGCCCTGTATACCGCTCCCTGGTGGCCCTGTATACCACTCTCTGGTGGCCCTGTATACCACTCCCTGGTGGCCCTGTATGCCGCTCCCTGGTGGCCCTGTATACTGCTCCCTGGTGGCCCTGTATACCGCTCTCTGGTGGCCCTGTATACTGCTCTCTGGTGGCCCTGTAAACTGCTCTGGTGGCCCTGTATACTGCTCTTTGGTGGCCCTGTATACTGCTCTCTGGTGGCCCTGTATACCGCTCTCTGGTGGCCCTGTATACTGCTCTCTGGTGGCCCTGTATACTGCTCTCCGGTGGTCCTGTATACTGCTCTCTGGTGACCCTGTATACTGCTCCCTGGTGACCCTGTATACTGCTCTCTGGTGGCCCTGTATACTGCTCTCTGGTGGCTCTGTATACCGCTCTCTGGTGGCCCTGTTGTTTATTTAACAGAACAACCTATCCTGCAGATGTAGCAGTTAGAGGAAAGAGATAAACCCTTTACCACCAACAGGGTGCTTAGAACGATTGGCTTTTATTTATGTAAAACCTTTATCCCAAAAGGAAAAAAAAACTGTTGCTGTAACCGGTTAAAGTGTTAGCTGGAGTTAATCTAAAAGAGGATTGTACAATCAGATTGTATAGTGTGTGGTTAGCCGTAGATGGGTTACCATATGAGGGTGGGGGGATGTATTGTGGAGGGGAAAGAAGGTGGTTGTAGGATGAGGGGGGGCACCAAAATGCACCTTTGCCTGTGTGGACAAAAATGCTTGCACTGGCCCTGTGGAGGACCAATTGTTCATTAGATTAGAGAGGTGTGTTAACATGGGGGGGTAATTTGTGGAGAATAGGTTCATGGGTTTTGCTGTCAGTTTTATGCCAAGGTAGGTAAAGTAAGTAGAAGACCATGAAAAAGAAAGGACAGTTTTCAGCTGATCAAGAAGGGCAGAAGGAAGAGAGATGTTGAGAGCAGATGATATTTGGGTATTAACCTGAAGACCTAAAATTCTACCACATTGATCCAAAAGGTGAAATACTGTCAATTTGGAGTATAATTGAGAGGAGAGAACATAAAGAGAATAGCATCGTCCGCAAAAAGACAAAATTATGGTGATGACTACCGAGTTCCAGGCCGTGGATATTAGGCTCGGCTCAGATCAGGAGAGCCAGGGGTTCAATGGCCAATGCGAATAGGAGGGGGGAGAGTGAGCAACCTGCATGCTCCACTAGAAATGGATGAGATTTTTGCCTACGCATTGACGTATGCTCTGGGACAAGACCCAGTTTAGAAAGTGTGAGCCAAAACCCCAGTGGAGCAGTATAAAATGTAGACAGGGCCATGAGACTGTGTCAAATGTCTTTCTTATATCTAAGGACACAAAGCAAGCGGGTATTTTACAGGAACCTGCTGCATGGGCCAAGAGGACCGCTCGACGGACATTATCTCCAGCTTGACGAGCGGAGATGAAACCTACTTGATCCCTATGAATCAAAGAACCTATGATCGGATTCAGGCGGGTAGAGTGCTAATAATTTAATGTCAAAGTTCAGAAACGAGATGGGTCTAAAATATGAACATGACGTATCATCTGTATGAGGTTTGGGTAGCATTTAAAGTTGAGCGGACACCTGGATGTTCGGGTTCGGCGGGTCCGGCCGAACTTCGCGAAAAAGTTTGGGTTCGGTACCGAACTTGACCCGAACTTGACCCTGGACCCCGAACCCCATTGAAGTCAATGGGGACCCGAACTTTTCGGCACAAAAATGGCTGTAAAAAAGTCCTGGCAAGTGCTAGAGGGCTGCAAAAGGAAGTAAAATGGGGGTAAGAGTAGGACAAGTGCCCTACAAAAAAATGGAGATAGGGAAAATAACTTAAAATCAAATAAAAAAAATAAAAATGGGAAGGGGGGTGGATGTGGAGTAGGAGCCTAGAGGTTGACTAGGCCGTGACCGTGGCAGTGTAGGCGGAAGAAGCGGTGGTGGAGAAGGAGGAGGAGGAGGTAGCCAACACTTTTTGTTGTTTGTTTGTTTTTTCTAATTGGGGTAGCCCCCAAAATATTGAGGCATATTCAAAAAAACAAGTATACCAATGGCTGTGTGAGGCCGGTCTAAAAGTCTATTCTGAACAAGGTACAGACAAGTTTTGTGGGATCCATGCCTGGTTCATTTTAATAAACGTTAGCTTGTCCAGGTTAGCTGTGGACAGACGGCTGCGCTTGTCTGTGATAACGCCCCCTGCCGTGCTAAACACACGTTCAGACAATACACTGGCTGTAGGGCAGGCCAGCACCTCCAAGGCATAAAGGGCAAGCTCAGGCCATGTGCCCAATTTGGAGACCCAGAAGTTGAATGGGGCAGACCCATCAGTCAGTACGTGTAGGCGTGTGCACACATACTGTTCTACCATGTTGCTGAAATGTTGCCTCCTGCTAAGACCTTGCCTATCAGCTGGTGGTGCTGTTTGTTGTGGCGGGCTGCTGACTAAGCTTTGCCACATTTCGGCCATGCTAACCCTGCCTTCTGAGGTGCTGGCGGTGCCACAGCTGCGTTGGCGGCCTCTTCCTCCTCCTAATCTGCCTTCGCCTTGTGCTACCACTGAGCCCCCAGTGTAATTTGGGAATGCCCTCAGCAGCGCCTCTACCAGTGTGCGCTTGTAGTCGCGTATCTTCCTCTCACGCTCCAGTGAGGGAATTAAGGACGGCTCGTTGTCCTTGTAACGGGGATCCAGCAGGGTGGCCACCCAGTAATCAGAACAGTTACAATGTGGGCAACTCGGCTGACGTTGCGCAGGCACTGCAGCATGTAGTCGGCCATGTGTGCCAGGCTGCCCAGAGGCAAAGTCAAGCTGTCCTCTGTGGGAGGTGTATCATCTGTGTCCTCCGTATCCCCCCAGTCACGCCCCAGTGATGCCCACGGGCTGCGTTGGGTGCCACCCTGCTGCGGTTCCGCCTCCTCCTCATGATCTTCCTCGTCCTCCTCATCCTCCAGAACTATGCCCTGGCTTGAATATTTTTTACCTGGCCTATGCTGGTGCAGGAACCCACCCTCCGAGCCACTTGTGAATGACTGGCCTGATAACCGTGGACATGACCCCTCTTCCTCCTCCTCCTCCTCCTGTGCCACATCCTCTTCCATCATCGCCCAAAGTGTTTTTTCAAGGAGACATAGAAGTGGGATAGTAACGCTGAGAACAGAGCCATCGGCACTGGCCATGTTGGTGGAGTACTCGAAACACCGCAATACGGTACACAGGTCTCGCATGGAGGCCCACTCGTTGGTGGTGAAGTGGTGCTGTTCCGCAGAGCGACTGACCCGTGCGTGCTGCAGCTGAAACTCCACTATTGCCTGCTGCTGCTCGCACAGTCTCTCCAGCATGTGCAAGGTGGAGTTCCACCTTGTGGGCACGTCGCATAGGAGGCGGTGAGCGGGAAGGCTGAAGTTCCGCTGCAGCGCAGACAGGCGAGCAGCAGCAGGGTGAGAATGCTGAAAGTGTGCACAGACGGCCCGCACTTTCTGCAGCAGCTCTGACATATCCGGGTAGTTTTTTTAGAAATTTCTGTACCACCAAATTCAGCACATGCGCCAGGCAAGGGATGTGCGTCAAACCGGCTAGGCCCAGAGCCGCTACGAGATTTCGTCCATTGTATCACACCACCAGGCTGAGCTTGAGGCTCAGTGGCAACAACCACTCATCGGTCTGTTGTTCAATGCCCATCCACAGCTCCTGCGCAGTGTGGGGTTTATCCCCCAAATATATCAGTTTTAAAACAGCCTGCTGTCGTTTCCTCCTGAATGTGCTGATGGTGGTGAAGGTGTTACGCTGAGCGGATGAGGAGGTGGTAGAGGAGGATGAAGCGAAGTAGGAGGAGGAGGCAACAGGAGGCAAAGAGAAATGCCCTGCAATCCTGGGTGGTGGAAGGACATGCGCCAAATGGCTAGCCGCCTCAGGCCCACCCACCACTACATTTGCCCAGTGTGCAGTTAGCGAGATATAGCGTCCCTGCCCGTGCTTACTGGTCCATGTATCAGTGGTTATGTGGACCCTGCCACAGATGGCGTTGCGCAGTGCACACTTGATCTTGTCCCTGACTTGTTTGTGCAGGGAAAGGATGGCTCGCCTGGAAAAGTAGTGGCGGCTGGGAACCACATACTGTGGGACAGCCACCGCCATCAGGTTTTTAAAACTGTCCGTGTCCACCAGACGGAATGACAGCATTTCAAAGGCCAGGAATTTTGAAATGCTGGCATTCAGGGCCAGGGATCGCGGGTGGGTAGGAGGGGTACTTTCTCTTTCTCTCTACTGTTTGGGAGATGGAGAGCTGTAAGCTTCCATGGGACCGTATGGAAATGGTTGGGGATGGTGGCGGGGATGGTGGCGTTGCTGTCACATGCTCTGTTTGCTGGGTGGCAGGTGACACTGTCACTGTAGAGGTGGAGGAAGAGGCAGCAGCAGAAGAGGAAGCAGGAGGAGGCCGAGACCTTTCTTGGATTTTGAGGTAATTATTCCAATGCAGCTTGTGCCTTGAATTTAGATGCCTGATCATGCAGGTTGTGCTCAGGTTTAGAACATTTAGGCCTCGCCTCAGGCTATCATTGCACAGCGTGCAAACCACTCGTGTCTTGTCGTCAGCACATTGTCTGAAGAACTGCCACGCGGGGGAACGCCTTTGAGCTGCCTTTGGTGTGCTAGGTCCCTGGGTGCGGTGGGTAGTAGCAGGCCTACTGTCTAGGGGACACACGCTCCGTTTTTGCAACCTGCTTCCTCTTTTGCTGTGCTGGTGCCTCTGTGCGACCACCACCTCTTCCTCCAAACTGCACACGTCACTCGCATGACCCTCATTCCATGTGG
>BLSH010198688.1:231768-243094 GCA_018402905.1 Glandirana rugosa
CATTCCCTGTCTAATAACAATATTTTAGTAGAGGATTAAGATATCCCTCTCCAAGGACGACGAGGACATCTTCTTCTTAAATAATAAGTAAAAAAAAACATAATTATTTACGAATTGGTGAACGACTGGCGGCTAGACGTAGACTGCCGCCGTTTCACCGAGCAAGGGCGTTTAGCGGCAGTATGCTGCTGCCGACGCCCTTGCTCAAATCACTCGCGCGCGCACGGCGACCTCCGCGCGAGTGACACAGGTCCCCCCGGTCCCTCGCCCACGGCGCCGAAGCTAACCCCCTCACACAGAGCGGAGGTCCGTGTTTACATACACGGACCTCCGCTCACTCGCTCCGGGGGGGCCATCGCGGGTAGCCGGCGGCAATCGAAGCCGCGGCACCCGCTCCCTGGCCCCCCTGGACACAGTGAGCGCGCCTCCAGCGGCACGCGCGCGCTCACTAAACTCGTTCCCGCAGCCGTCGTCGTATGACGGCGATTTGCGGGAACGAGCCACTTTGCCGCCGTCAGATGCAGATCGGCGGTCAGCAAGTGGTTAAGCATTTATTAATACAAAAAAAAATGAATAATAAATTCTTCTTCTACAGGAGCAGCAGGAACCTCTCCCTATAGAATTAGGAGATGATTTTATAACAATAATCTGTCCCTTACAGCACCAGCAGGAACCTCTCCCTTTAGAACTAGGAGGTGATTATAGAACAATAATCTGTCCCTTACAGGAGTAGCAGGAACCTCTCCCTATAGAACTAGGAGATGATTTTAGAACAAAAATCTGTCCCTTACAGCAACAGTAGGAACCTGACCCTATAGGAGTAGGCGATGATTTTAGAACAATAATCTGTCCCTTACAGTAACAGCGGGAACCTCTCCCTTTAGAACTAGGAGATGATTTTAGAACAATAATCTGTCCCTTACAGCAACAGCAGGAACCTGACCCTATAGGAGTAGGTGATGATTTTAGAACAATAATCTGTCCCTTACAGCAACAGCAGGAACCTGACCCTATAGGAGTAGGCAATGATTTTAGAACAATAATCTGTCCCTTACGGCAACAGCAGGTACCTGACCCTATAGGAGTAGGCAATGATTTTAGAACAATAATCTGTCCCTTACAGCAACAGCAGGAACCTGACCCTATAGGAGTAGGCAATGATTTTAGAACAATAATCTGTCCCTTACAGCAACAGCAGGAACCTGACCCTATAGGAGTAGGCAATGATTTTAAAACAATAATCTGTCCCTTACGGCAACAGAAGGTACCTGACCCTATAGGAGTAGGCAATGATTTTAGAACAATAATCTGTCCCTTACAGCAACAGCAGGAACCTGACCCTATAGGAGTAGGCGATGATTTTAGAACAATAATCTGTCCCTTACAGCAACAGCAGGAACCTGACCCCATAGGAGTAAGCAATGATTTTAGAACAATAATCTGTCCCTTACACCAACAGCAGGAACCTGACCCTATAGAACTAGGAGATGATTTTAGAACAATAATCTGTCCCTCAAAGCAGTAGACTCTACCTGGTCCAGAATCAGATCATTCTGAAATGCAGGATGAGATCTGCAATCTGTCCCTCAAAGCAGTAGTAGTAATCTCTACCTAGTCCAGAATCAGTTCTGTAATGCAGGATGAGATCTGCAATCTGTCCCTCAAAGCAGTAGTAGTAATCTTTATCTAGTCCAGAATCAGATTGTTCTGTAATGCAGGATGAGATGTTATTATATCTGCAATCTGTCCCTCACGGCGCCGGCAGCATCCTCTCCCTAGACTAGCCTGAGAGCATGTGACATGCAGCACTACGTGACTCCAGTTTATACAGAGGCTGGGTCACATGATGCACTGGCCAATCACAGCCATGCCATTAGTAGGCATGGCTGTTATGGCTTCTAAGGGCAAACCAGTGAAACGCTTGTTGATTGGCTGCCCTGCAGCTATTCAACAGACGGGATCAAATACCCGAACTCAGAACCCGAACCCAAACTTTTTTTCAAATGTCCGGGTCCGGGTCGCGGGACACCCCAAAGTTCGGTACGGACCCGAACTTTATAGTTCCGGTTCGCTCAACTCTAGTAGCATTGTTATGACAGCTTTCAAGGTTTCAGGTCTATAGGTTTGGCCTTTTAGGATGAAATTGAACGCGTCAACTAGTAATAGAGAAATTTTGTAGTGGGCGGCCAAAAGGTCATCTAGGCCAGGACGTTTACGAGGTTTTAGGTTCTAAATAGCTGCCAGGACCTCTGCACTAATTATAGGTTTGTCGAGTTCCTCACATTTCTGAGCTGAGAGTGTCGAAAAAGATATACAAGAGTGTAGGGAGTCCACTTGGGAGGGGTCAAAAGTATCAGGGGCAAAGTGAACTTGCGTTAAGTGTCTATGAAATTCCTGGAAAACTTTTAAAGGGTTGCTGGTATAATTATCTCTGGAAAGTTTTAAGCAAATCGGTTTAGATGCATGTTCAATTCTACGTAAGGCCAAAAAAGTGTCAGGCTTATGCGCTTTGGTGTAAATTTTGTGGTAGGATCTAAGCAGTGATTTCTATGCTGAATCTGTCAGGAAGAGATCAAGTTCAAGCCTAGTCTTATCAAGTAGCTGTCTAGCAAGTGGGATGGGATTGGTTTGAAATACCTTGTGAGCCCGATGAAAAGCGTTATCTAGGTGTTTGTGAAGACGTTGTTTCTCCTTCCGAAGGTGGGAGACTTGGCTAATACCAATATCCCTGGTTTGTGTGCTTCCCAAAAGAAGAAGGGGAAGCAACTTGTGTAGAATTAGCTATTATATAGTCCTTAAGTGCTGTTGCTGTATCTTGGCAATGAGCAGGATTAGAGAGTATACTGTAATTTATACACCAGGTCGGATACAGTGCAGTGCAGAGTATATAATACAGTGCAGTACAGAGTTTATAGTGCAGTGCAGAGTTTATAGTGCAGTGTAGTGCAGAGTATATAACACAGACCCTTTGGGTCTGGTATATATTTTAAAGGGAACTCCACGCTGAAATTAAAAAAACGGCGCGGGGTCCCCCCCAAAATCCATACCAGGCCCTTTGGGTCTGGTATAGATTTTAAGGGGAACTCCATGCCAAAATCTTTTTAAAAAATGGTGTAGGGTCCCCCCCAAAATCCATACCAGATCCTTACCCAAGCAAGCAGCCTGGCAGGCCAGGAAAGGGGGGGATGATCGAGCTTCCCCCCTCTCCTGAACCATATCAGGCCGCTTGCCCTCAACATGGGGAGGGTGCTTTGGGGTGCCCCATGTTGATGGGGACAAGGGCCTCTTCCTGACAACCCTGAGCTGTGGTTTTTGGGTATGTGGGCAGGGGGCATATCAGAATCTGGAAGCCCACTTTAACAAGGGGGGCCCCAGATCCTGCCCCCCCCATGGGTATCAGGTACATTGTACCCCTACCTATTCACCAAAAAAGTGTCAAAAAGTAATAACCACAGGAAACAGTTTTTGACAATTCCTTTATTAAAAAAGAAAAAAAAATAGTGCTTTGACAGCTCTTATATGGGCAAGGGGTAGGGCCACCCGGCTACATCACCCAGTGGCACTGCCCCTTCTGACATCATGTTACGTCATGTGAGGTCAGAAGGGGCGGTGCCACCGGGTAATGTAACTAGGTAGCCCCGCCCCTTGCCTATATAAGTGCTGTCAAAGCAGAGAGGAGGCAGACAGCTGTTGGCTTCCCAGAAGATGGAGCATTTTTCTATTTTTCGGGTCCGGCGGGCGACATAATTGACAGTGGATTACATCGAGTGACACTATTTTTTTTCCTTTTAATAAGGGATTTGTCAAAACCTGTTTCCCGTGTTTCTTACTTTTTGACACTTTTTTGGTGAATGGGTAGGGGTACGATGCCGATTCACATGGGGGGGTCAGGACCTGAGGGCCCCCTTGTTAAAGGGGGCTTCCAGATTCCGATAAGCCTCCCACCCGCAGACCCCAAAAACCACAGCCCAGGGATGTCAGGAAGAGGCCCCCCGACCCCAAATCACCCACCCCCTCATATCGAGGGCAAGTGGCCTGGTATGGTTCAGGAGGGGGGTGCTCACTCTTTCCCCCCTTTTCCTGACCTGCCAGGCTGCATGCTTGAATAAGGGCCTGGTATGGATGTAAGCCGGGACCCCACACCATTTAAAAAAAATAAAAAATTGCATACTTTTTTTCATTTTTTTAAATCTGTATTGCTGGGACCTGGCAATACATTATAGCCGTGAGCAAGTTTAAATGACATTTTTTCCTTTAGAAATGCCATTATTGCTGTGGCATGCTCTATACATTGCACATATGCGCCACTCTACAGGCAGGCTTAGGGGACACCACAGACGTGATATTTAAAGGAATATTTCATTTTTATTGTTTCATTAAAATTTTTGCTCCTTTAAAAACGATTGTTTTAAAAACTTTTTTTGCATGGATACATGTCCCCCATGGGAGTACCCAGGTCCCCATAAACTTTTTTATGGCAATAACTTGCATATACGTCTTTAAAATGAGGACTTTTGATTTTTCATGTTCCTGTCCCATAGAGTTTAATAGAGTTTGCATGTTCTGTAGAACGTTATGCCTGTCCGAGATGTTTTGGTGTGAACCGAACCAGGGGGTGTTTGACCTATCCCTAATGAGGATCCAGAGGGTAGTAGTTGCAGGGTTTGAAGAGTAGCTTGAAGATCGTCGGAGGACATGCAGGAGTAATTACGGTTTTGATGAGAGAAGTAGACTGAGAATGGGAAACCCCAGGGATAGGTGATGTGATGTAGACACGAAATGTGCAGAGCAAAAAAAAAATTGTTTCACTTTGTTATTTGCATACATTTGTTTAGTTAAATTTCTTTAATTAGTTTAATATATTTTCAGAATTTGTTTTGTTTATTCGAATTCGAATTGATTTGAATTTCCAAATTCGTTTGAATTGAGTTAAATTCGACTGAATTTGGAAAATATGAATCAATTCAAATTCCATTCGAATTGAGCTTGAATTAGAATACCATTCAAATTGCATTCCATTCTAAATCAAACTTATTCTAATCAAAATTCTAATTTTGGACAATGGTTTATTCTTTCTATTTTATTCTATTATATTATTTTTTTTATTCACTTCTACTCTATTTTTTTAAATTCTTTTCTATTGTATCCAAATTCAAATTTATTATATTTGAAATTCAAATTTCAGAAGATGGTTATATTCTATGTTATTTTATTATTTTTTTTAGTCTATTCTATTCCTTCATATTATATTATTTTCTTTTCTATTATTTTCTATTCTATTATATTCTTTAATATTTTACTCTATTCTATTTGGAAATTTGAATTCCATTTGAAAATGATTTGAATTCCATTAGAAAACAATTTAAATTTGAATTTCGGAAGATGGTTATATTCTTTCTATTTTATTCTATTTTTTTATATTCTATTATACTCTAGTCAATTATATTATTTTATTTTCCAATCTATTCTTTGATATTTGAATTCAATATATTTTAATTTTGTGAAATGGTTATATTGATTCTATTCTATTTTTTTTTAATTCTATCCTATTCTTTTCTTTCCCAATTTGAATGTATTCTATTCAAAATTCTAATTTTGGAAGAAGGTTATATTCTTTTCTGTTTTATTCTATTCTTTTTTCTATTCTAGTCTATTCTATACTATTCTATTCTGTTCTATTCAGATTCAAACTTATTCTATTTGAAATTCAAATTTCAAAAGATAGTTATATTCTATTTTGTTAGATTCTATTTTTTATTCTATTCTATTCCTTTATTTTCTATTCGATGTTATTCTGTTCTTTTATTTTCTATTCTATTTTGTTCTGTTTTACTCTATTAATCTCTATTCCTTTATTTTCTATTCCATTCCTTTATTTTCTGTTCTATTCCTTAATTTTCTATTCTATTTTTTGTATTCTGTTCCTTAATGTTCTATTATATTTTATTGTATTCAGAAATTCAAATTTGAATTGAATTCAAAAACCATTAGAATTCGAAAATTATTTGATTCAAATGTGAAAATGATTTAAATCAAATTCGAAAATTGTTCAAATTTTATTAGAACGTCATCCGAAATTTTGTTTTGTTATTTCTGATTTGTTTAAATATGTTATTAAACTAGGAGTGAGGGGAAGATGAATTAGATTATAATGGGGCAGACAGGTCAGACAGGGGCCAGCCCCTCTTGGTGGATGGAATGGGGAAATATGGGGGGGGGGCTATGGAAGATGATAGGAAGGTTCCCATGTTACAAACAACCATTGGAAATGGTACTGTTTGTTCCAAAATAATAGGTAAGGTAGCCAGTACACAGGTATTGTAGCCAGAACATAGCACAGCACAGTACCTCCTCATCCTTGAGTCAGGAATCAGCCGCTCTAGACCCACCCCCGCCACCAGCACTGTGACAAGCCAATAACTGGCAGTCACTGGCTCAGGGCAGCAAATCAGTCTGTATGTTTGCTTGTTCAGCGCACATACATAGACTTTTAATGACTGATCAATAGGCTCACTACTTGCTGTCAGCAGCCAGCAAGGAGCCGAAGGAAAAAAAATCAATATACCGGCACCTCCTTTAGGAGACGGACAGACTTTTTTTTTCTCTTCTTCATCCCAGTGGGGAGGCAGTGCCCAAGCGCCCCTTATTGACCAGCTTCCACTGGTATGCAACCTGCACCTTGCTGGCTTCTGCTTGAGCGCAGGTACTAATAAGTTGCTCACTGAGTGATGAGTATCTTGAACTATGGGATTTAAAGGACCTTTTGGATGTCTGGTGGAAACAGATCTGTGAGATGCAGGGTCCTGTAACAGCTCTATCTTTGCTTCTGCCTTTAATTTGGTTTGCTGGATAAAACTGTCTCTTTCTAGATTAAGAGCTTGGAAGCTCTTTAATTCCTCTAGTGTATCTACCCTGTTCAGAGTTTGTAGAACATTAATTAGCTTGTTGCTGGTAAGCTTATAAAGTTCATATGAGGCATAAAGTTGTTTAACGGCGCTCTCTAGTGACAGTAGTTCACGTTCAACAGACAGTGCATTTGCTTCAGAAGCAACTTTATCCCATAATAATTCCAAGCTATTTGTTAGTTCAGTCCTTAAAATTTCATAATTCTCCATTACTTTCCAAGTTAGTTTGACTGAGCGTTTGGGTAACTCAGCAGGCTCAGAGTCTTGTGCTGGGGCTGCTATGTGCTCACATTCCTTGCCGGAAAGATGGATCCCAAATGCAAACGTGGGAGTGATGTCTGTGACTGGCCAGAGCCGCGTACCCGGAAGCAAGATCCCAGGGAAGATGTCGGCTCCCTCAGAGGGGACCGAGCAGCCCAGTCGGATCTTCGTTTCAAGGTGAGTATTTCATAATGAGCTAGTGTGCGGCGCATACTAGCTCATTATTCTATTGTCTTGCAGGTTTTTATTTATTTATTTATTTTTTTAATGGGTAGACAACCACTTTAAATATAATGTTAACTAGTATATGTGATTTCATACATTACAGTGAATAATCTAAGGGTCTAATTTTTCTCCAGCATACAGGTGGCAGGCCAAGTGACATTTTGCAGTGATGGATGTCAAGCCATTGTAGACACTGGCACTTCTTTGATCACAGGTCCATCAGGGGATATTGAACAACTTCAAAATTATATTGGAGTCACAAGTACGAATGGAGAGGTAAGATGAAAATCAGGCAACTATTTATTCATGTAAATGGTATGTATGCTATGTATTATTTTAGCTATATTTATGACACGAAAATGTTGCATTATTAATGAGTGCGTAAGTGTACTACTTCAAACACCTACATGAAATTTCATTCCAATATAAGAAAAAGTGTGTGATACCTTATTATTAGAGTTGAGCGTACACCTGGATGTTCGGGTTCGGATTTTCGTTGAAAAGTTCGGGTTCGGTCCGAACTTGACCCCGGACCCCGAACCCCATTGAAATCAATGGGGACCCAAACTTTTGGGCACAAAAATGGCTGTAAAAAAGTCCTGGAAAGTGCTAGAGGGCTGCAAAAAAAGAAGAAAAGTGGGGGTAAGAGTAGGACAAGTGCCCTACAAAGAAGTGGGGATAGGGAAATAACAATAATCTGTCCCTTACAGCACCAGCAGCATCCTCTCCCTACACTAGCCTGAGAGCATATGACATGCAGCACTACATGACTCCAGCTCATACAGAGGCTGGGTCACATGATGCACTGGCCAATCACAGCCATGCCATTAGTAGGCATGGCTGTGATGGCTTCTAAGGGCAAACCAGTGAAATGCTTGTTGATTGGCTGCCCTGCAGCTATTCAACAAGTGGGAAAAAAAATACCAGAACCCGAATCCGAACCCAAACTTTTTTTCAAAAGTTTGGGTTCGGGTCCCGAACACCGCAAAGTTTGGTACGAACCCGAACTTTACAGTTCAGGTTCGCTCAACTCTACTTATTATATAATAATAAAACAATCCTGCGCTTAGAGAAATAATATGAGACTCTAATGATCTCTATTGGCGAATATTTGATGTAAATTCAGAGAATTAAAAAATAAATATAAATCATGCAGCCAGCAGAATGGTCCAGGCTCGACCAGTAAGTAAAATATAAATAGTACTGCAGCGCATACAGTCCATACAAGCAGCAAAAATGTCCTTAGATGTTTAATGAGACAGTCTTATGATGTAAATAAAGGCACACCGACCATCCACCAAGAGCACCGTCACCAGAGTCACCCAATAATCAAGCCCCTTACCGGAACACACCGACCCCCTATTACGGAGGGTCAGTACTCGCTTCCAACAATGGCCATGCTGTTTAATCACCGTAGGGTCTCACCATGCAGCTTCCCACATAGGTCAATACACTTTTCGGCTCCACTCAGGATAGCGATAACTTTTCCCAAAGAAAACAACTTCCACTCGTTGCAATCATGAAAGAATAAAAGGATCCAATAGTGCAGACAATCCAGCAATTTTTATTTTAAAAGTATAAGAATATATTGCACTCACATGGTATCCAAATGTAACAGCACATAAGAACGTTTCCAACTGAAGAAATGGCGGCCGCGGCTTCCTGGTCACAAACGGCAAGCGTCACACAGGCTCCACCCGACGCGTTTCGTCATCAGTAGACGTCGTCAAGGGGTGTGGTCAGCCTGCGACGCCTCGGGCATTATATGACCAGGATGCGGAAATGAGATGCGTTCCACACGCCATCTCAGCGAACCAGAAACACCGGAAGTGGACTACCAAACGATATAACAACACTCCCAGGAATTTCAGAAATTTAAATGTGAATTGTGTAGCCAAGACACAGGAAGCCTAGGACAACGCCATTCGATGGTTAACATTAAAAAGCACATATAAAAAATTACATATAAAAAATTAAAATAGGATAAACAGAACGCTTAAGCGGCGCCATCTAGTGGTTGAATATCAGACCACAACAAATGTATAATTGCCAAAACGCATACAGAGGAACAAATAATATAATATAGACCTGAAGAAAAACTAAACATCTATGCATTATTAATAAATGCATTGACGTCTAGCTCAATGTTAAGTCTGTGGGGCGAGAAGGAGCGTAACGTATAAATCCAGTAAGTTTCTAATCTGGAAATCTCTCTTTTTATGTTGTTCCCCCTCCAAGTAGATACATAATTGTCTATGGCCAAAATCTTAGTACCCGATGGGTTTCTCCCATGGTGTTTCGCATAGTGTTTAGATATACTATGGTTGGGGAAACCCTTGCGGATATTGGCCAAATGTTCTTTTACTCGCACCTGGAAGGTACGCATGGTGCGACCCACATAGTACAGGCCACATGGACAAATTAAAAGATACACCACATTCTTAGTATTGCAAGAAATAAATGACTTAATGGGGTGCATCTTTCCATTGTGCGAGGAGAGGAAGCTGGTGCACTTAGATTTGATACTATTAACAGAACACACCCCACACCTCCTACAAGGGTAATAACCCTTCATCGTTTGAAAAAACATAGCTTTTTTAGGGGGAGGGTCTCTGACATTAGGTGCAATAGCCAATCGAATCGGAGCAGCCCCCTTGAACAAAATCGTGGGGGCATCCGACAATAGAGTTGACAGTACTCTGTCATTTTTCAATACCGCCCAATGTTTTCTCAATACTCTGTTAATTTGTCGGTATTGGTTGGAGTAGGTCGTGACAAAAGGACATGTGAATTTGTTCTCGGTGTATCTCTGTCTAGGCTTCAACAGCTGCTGCCTATCAAGGGCAACAACCTCTTCATATGCCTGATGAATTAATGCAGACTCATAGCCCTTTTCCTCAAACCTTTTCTTCAAAATCAAGGCTTCCTCCTTAAAAGTGGCCACACTAGTGCAATTTCTACGGAGACGGATGAACTGGCCTTTCGGGATAGCCCTCAACCACGCAGGGTGGTGACAGCTACTCCCGTCAATATAGCCGTTCCGGTCCGTCTCCTTGAAATAAGTGGAAGTGATGAGTTGTTGTCCCCTCACTTCAATGTTGAGGTCCAAGAAGTGTATCCTGGTGCTGCTTGCTTCATACTCAAATCTAATCCCCCTGTTGTTGTTATTTAATGAGGACATATACAGGTCAAGGGACTGCCAGTCCCCTTCCCATAGGAGGAGGACGTCGTCTATATACCTGAACCAAAACTTCAGCTCAGGTCTGCGATCACTATAGACGACGTCCTCCTCCCATTTAGCCATGAAAAGATTGGCCATACTGGGGGCATATTTAGCCCCCATGGCCACTCCCCTGGTCTGGAGGTAATGATTCCCACCATACCAAAAGAAGTTGTGCCTCATGGCGTAATCCAAAAGGGACAAGATAAAATCGACCTGCTTAGGTTGGAGTGTGTCATCCAGCCTCAAAAAATGCTCCACCGCCTCCATACCATGTACATGGGAGATAATGGTGTAGAGGGAGGACACATCCGCAGTAGCTAGGATAGTGCCCTCACTCAACTTCACCCCATCCAGGAAATTGATAACCTGAGTGGTATCCCGGAGATAGGCCGGGGTCTTGGTAACCAAGGGTTGAAGGAAGGTGTCTATATACCGACCCACCCTGGAAGTGATGGAATCAATGCCACTAACTATGGGCCTTCCAGGGGGGTCGGTAAGACTCTTATGAATTTTGGGTAGATAATAAATTACCGGCAGCCTAGGGGCCACCGGTACCAAAAAAGACTTCTCTTTCTTAGTAATAATGCCTTCCTTAAAACCCGAGTCCACCAGTCTGTTCAATTCCCTCTTATAGGCACTGGTGGGATTGTTGGGTAGAACACAATAAGTGTCTTTATCAGACAACAGTCTGTCCATCTCCTTCCCATAAGCA
>BLSH010198688.1:260776-293219 GCA_018402905.1 Glandirana rugosa
CAGATCGCTCAAAGCAGCAGTATGTGAAATCTCAAATTACTCCCACAATCTGATCGTTGTGTACGATCGTAACGATCGTTGTGTTATGAAGGGTTTGATCTGCAATCTGTCCCTCAAAGCAACAGCAGTAGTAATCTCAAGATGCAGGATCAGATGTTAAAATGTCTGCAATCTGTCCCTCACAAAAACGCCGGCAGCATCCTCTCCCTACACTAACCCAAGAGCATGTGACATGCAGCACTGTGACTCCATCCCCATATAGAGGCTGGGTCACATGATGCACTGGCCAATCACATCCATGCCATTAGTAGGCATGGCTGTGATGGCTTCTAAGGGCAAACCAGTGAAACGCTTGTTGATTGGCTGCCCTGCAGCTATTTAACATGCGTGATCAACTACCAGAACCCAGAACCCGAAAGTTTTTTGAACGTTACAGGTTCGCTCAACACAATACGCTGGCTTCTTTGAATAAATTGGTAACAACAGTAATCCAAGAAGCAATAAAGAGATATTGCATAGACAGTATAAGTACTATTAGGTGTGGGCCTGAGCACGTTCACCAACACCAAAGGACTGTATGCGGACAGAAGATCCAGTACTCCACTGCACCCCTTGCAGCTCTTCTGATCGACAGACACAACTATTGCAGCAGCTGCTGTGGCTTCAATCCAAGCAGACATGAGTTTCGGATGGCTCCACGGTTCACTCACCGCGATGCTGGAGAGTGATAGCTAGCTGTGTCACCTGCAGGTATTTCAGTCAGCTGGAACGCTGTACATAGGCCTCAGGCCTATATATGGTAGCAGCAGAACACAGGGTTCCTCTCTGTTCGATCATGCCATTCCCAAGAGGCTGTTGTTAGCTCCTCCTCCCACTTAAATAAGTTTCTCCTGCAATGCATTACACCTCCCAGAAATCTCCAGCACAGCACAGCCTGCTGGGAAACTGAGTCCTTCTGTCATGAATCCACAGCAAACATCCACGTCTTATCTATTGCCTACCTTGCTGCATGTGTCCAGCTAAAGGTTGGGCCTCCCTCACCTGTATGCTTTTGTAGGCCCTCCTCAGCTGGGCTCCATCCCAGGCCCTAATCGGGAACAGGATATAACTCCTGGCAGTGCAAGCCTGCATTGCTGATAAATGTTTTCCATGTTTGGCTTTGTGTGTGATTGTTCCTATTGTTTTCTCTGAGTCTTATTCCGTGTACCGATCTTTGGCTTGTCTGACTATCCCTGTCTGCCTGATACCCCGATCTTCAGCTTGTTCTCTGTTTCTCCTGCCTGCTTCTGGCCCTGATCCTTTGCTATTTCCTCTGACTATTCTTTGCTGTTCCTGCGCTGATGCTTCCACTCTTCCGAGCGTGAGCTAGGGGACCCCTGTGTTTCAGTGTTCATGCTCTAGGGGGCCCTCTTCCCGTATCAGCCGGAACTCATTAGCAGCAGTCAGCTATAGGTCCACAACCTTAGTGGTGCACTTCACAACCCTCAGTGCAATTCTCACTCCAGCGGTGCGCACCTGTCACCTGGATGTTCGGGTTCGGGTTTTCGTGGAAAAGTTTGTGTTTGGGTTCCGTCCGAACTTGACCCCGGACCCCGAACCCCATTGAAATAAATGGGGACCTGAACTTTTTGGCACAAAAGTGGCTGTAAAAAAGTGCTAGAGGGCTGCAAAAGGAAGAAAAGTGGGGGTAAGAGTAGGACAAGTGCCCTACAAAGAAATGGGGATAGGGAAATAACATTATTCTGTCCCTTACAGCACCAGCAGCATCCTCTCCCTACACTAGCCTGGCCCTATAGACCCTATAGAACTAGGAGATGATTTTAGAACAATAATCTGTCCCTTACAGCAACAGCAGGAACCTGACCCTATAGGAGTAGGCGATGATTTTAGAACAATAATCTGTCCCTTACAGCACCAGCAGGAACCTCTCCTTATAGCAGTTTGATATGATTTTAGAACAATAATCTGTCCCTTACAGCACCAGCAGGAACCTCTCTCTATAGCAGTTTGATATGTTTTAGAACAATAATCTGTCCCTTACAGCAACAGCAGGAACCTCTCCCTATAGTAGTTTGATATGATTTTAGAACAATAATCTGTCCCTTACAGCACCAGCAGGAACCTCTCCCTATAGCAGTTTGATATGATTTTAGAACAATAATCTGTCCCTTACAGCAACAGCAGGAACCTCTCCCTATAGCAGTTTGATATGATTTTAGAACAATAATCTGTCCCTTACAACACCCGCAGGAACCTGGCCCTATAGCAGTAGGAGATGATTTTAGAACAATAATCTGTCCCTTACAGCAGCAGCAGGAACCTGACCCTATAGAACTAGGAGATTATTTTAGAACAATAATCTGTCCCTTACAGCAACAGCAGGAACCTGACCCTATAGCAGTAGGAGATGATTTTAGAACAATAATCTGTCCCTTACAGCAACAGCAGGAACCTGACCCTATAGCAGCTTGATATAATTTTAGAACAATAATCTGTCCCTTACAGCACCAGCAGGAACCTCTCCCTATAGCAGTTTGATATGATTTTAGAACAATAATCTGTCCCTTACAGCACCAGCAGGAACCTGACCCTATAGAACTAGGAGATGATTTTAGAACAATAATCTGTCCCTTACAGCAACAGTGGAAACCTGACCCTATAGAACTAGGAGATGATTTTAGAACAATAATCTGTCCCTCTAAGCAGTAGACTCTAACTAGTCCAGTCAGATTGTTCTGTAATGCAGGATAAGATGTTAATAGATCTGCAATCTGTCCCTAAAAGCAGCAGTAGTAGTAATCTCTACCTAGTTCACAATTAGATTGTTCTGTAATGCAGGATGAGATGTTATTAGATCTGCAATCTGTCCCTCACAGCACCAGCAGCATCCTCTCCCTACACTAGCCTGAGAGCATATGACATGCAGCACTACGTGACTCCAGCTCATACAGAGGCTGGGTCACATGATGCACTGGCCAATCACAGCCATGCCATTAGTAGGGCAAACCAGTGATGTTGATTTGCTGCCCTGCAAAAAAATACTTTTCTGGGAAAAAAATACCAGAACCCGAACCCAAACTTTTTTTCAAAAGTTCGGGTTTGGGTTCGGTCCCGAACACCGCAAAGTTCGGTATGAACCCGAACTTTGCAGTTTTGGTTCGCTCAACTCTAGTTGTGACACCTTCACACCAGAGTCTGCTGATTGCTTTCTCTTTCCGTACTACAGTTCCCACAATTCTTCATCCTTGCCACAGTCTTATCCACAAGCAAATACTAGAAGGAGTTCCCTATGTAAAGCAATGGACACAATTGTCTGTATGCCAGAGGAATATATATGAACTCCTGGCTACATAACATACAGTATAAAAAAATAAAAAATCAATAATCATTGAGCCATCCTAAAAAGATGAGCATCTGGGGACTTTATTACCAGAGAGATTGACATTTGTGTATAAGCACTGGCATGAAGGGATAGACTGGCATGACATTTTGTAGACTTCTGTAAAAGAGAAAAAAAAACTCTTTGAGGGAAAGGGTTTTTTTGCTTGTGGGAAGTGCTACAGTTGCAATCATGCTCTTATAGAACACATAATTAGAACTGGAAAGGCCCCTTTCACACGGGGCAGACTCCATCAAGTGGATCTGCCTGCTCGGGGGGGGGGGGTCTGTCAGCAGATCCCCACTGAACAGGCGGATGACAGATCTGTGTTTGCTCCTCTATGCAGGGCGGACATGGACACAGCCCCTTCTATATGGGGCGGTCAGATGGAAATGGACCACCAGTCCATTACCATCTGACTGCTATCCGATCTGCTAGATGAATGGGGAATGGATTACCACCATAGGTGTGCACACATGGTGTGCCGGATGTGCCTGGGCACATCCTAATCACCCTGAACATCAGTGGTGTATCATAATGGCTTCAAGTGTATGCAGGGCACACTGTGCCCTGCTGCACACTGCACACGTATAGTATCCATCTTATTTTGACAGCAGCACTGGATCCGCTGATGCTAAATCCCTTCTGTCATTTCCGATCCTGGAAGCTGAGGGAGAGTGCACTATAATGTGAGCCACAACATGCTGTGTTTACAACAGCAGCAATTCTGGCGACTCGCACAAAGGAGGGGGCAGGGATCTGTGTTAGTATGGTCACTGCAGTCACCACTTTCCACACAATGTAAGTAGCTGCTCTTCTCTGTTAGTGGAAGTGGACAGAGAGCTCTCTTGGGGGAAGTTTTAGGGGGAGCTCTGTCTTAGTGAGGTAGGTTGGGGGGGAATGTGTAAACTCTGCCCCCAGTACACAGCTCACTCCTGAACTCTGCCCCCTGTAGAGGGTGCACTCCTGGACACTGTCCCCTGTGCACAACACACTCCTGAACTCTGCCCCCTGTACACAGCACACTCCTGAACTCTACCCCCTGTACACAGCACACTCCTGAACTCTGCCCCCTGTATACAGCATACTCTAAAACTTTGCCCCCTGTACACAGCGCACTTCTGAACTCTGCCCCTGTACACAGCATACTCCTGTACTCTGTCCCCTGAACACAGTACACTCCTTGACTGACAGGGGTGTGCAGTCAGGAGAGGCAGGTGACGCAGAGCTTCACCTGCCATGAAAAGAAAAAAAACAGAACAACTTCAAGGGTCATAGCTCGGTGACCTGGGGTCACAGAGACCCCACATTTGAAGGTAGGTAGCTGACGTCCTTCCCTACCACTGGTAAAAATGTGGGGCTTCTATCATCTATGGTTCCAGAAATACAGGGCTACTTGCTCAGCATGTCAGAAGCTACATACAGAGCGCCCAGTTTAACCACTTGAGATCCGCGCTATAGACGAAAGACGTCTACAGCGCGGATCTGAATCTCCGGGTGGACGTCCATGGATGTCCGCCCCTTTGCACGCTCCTGGCGCGCACTCACAGGCTGGGTGAGCGTGCCCGCGGGTCGGGCGGACTCGATGTCTGCTCCTGACCCGCGATCGCCTGCAGAGCTGTAGAACGGGGAACCGCCAATGTAAATACGGCGGTTCCCCGTTCTGTGAGAGGGGGACAAGAAGATCTACTGATCCCTGTCACTGGGATCAGTTAGATCTGTTATGTCCCTGCCAACCCATCCCCCCCACAGTTAGAACACGCCTAGGGAACACTGTTAACCCCTTCACTGCCCCCTGCAGGTTAACCCCTTCACTGCCAATGACATTTATACAGTAATCAGTGGACATTAAAATTTCTGATCGCTGTATAAATGTCATTGGTCCCAAAAAAGTGTCAAAAATGTCCGACATGTGCCCCCCAATATAAAAATCGCAGATCGCCGCCATTACTAGTAAAAAAAAAATAATAATAAAAACGCCATAAATCAATTCCCATAGTTTGTAGACGCGATAACTTTTGCGCAAACCAATCAATAAACGCTGATTGCGATTTTTTTTTATCACAAATATGTAGAAGAATATAAATCCCCAAACCCAATGAATAATTTTTTTTTTATATTTTATTTTTGGATATTTATTAGAGCAAAAATTAAAAAATATTGTTCTTTTTTCAAAATCGTCGCTCTTTGTTTGTTTATAGCGCAAAAAATAAAAACCGCAGAGGTGATCGAATACCACCAAAAGAAAGCTCTATTTGTGGGGAAAAAAGGACATAAATTTTGTTTGGGTACAAAGTTGCACGACTACGCAATTGTCATTCAAAATGCGACAGCGCTGAAACCTGAAAATTGGTCTGGGCAGGAGGGGGGTTTAAGTACCCAGTAAGGAAGTGGTTAAATACAAGCTGACACAATGTGTTTGCAGTTGACTGAGAGGATGAACTCACAGTGCCTCTCCTCACTTTTTGTCAGAGGTACTGAGCTCAATGGACAGCTTGGAGCCTTGGACCAATGGTAAAGTACCATTGGCCCAAGCTGTCCAAAAAAAATGCTGCAGTGGAGGCACACCTCTCACTGCAGTGTCATAGAAAGGTGTATGTGTCTAAAAGACAAATGCTCCCTTCCAGCCCAGCCCTCTTAACTACAGGGAAAAAACATGGGTTTATGTGTATAAGATTTACCCACAATGCCGTGTTTTTTTCACACAGTTAAGAGGGAGAATGAGAATCTGCTGCTGCTGAAAAGGTACAAGCTAAATCATATATTATTATGCTATATGTTATAAGATAATAATTTATTATTTATCTATTTACTGTGAAATTACTGGTGAAGTTATAACTCCAAACGTCAGTAATTTGTCCATTGAGCCACCTGCTTGAGTACAATTTTTGAAAATATAGTAAGTTACCTTAAAAACAGTATACATGAAATGAGTTATACATTGATTAGATTTCAAACAAGGATACCAAATAATGTAAATATTTATTGTTGAACTTTGACAACAATACCATGCAGTGATGGGTAAATATACATAATGGTAGACATGTAAACAGTAATATATAGCAGACTTGTTGCACATGAATGAGAAAATAGGTTGATAAAAACAAGCTCCAAATGGTGGAGTGCTGACAGCACATACAATAACCCTAGTAAACCATTTGCATCTAAAATATGCCCGACAACGTTTCGTGGCAGTAGGGCCACTCTTCAGGGGCTGATGCGAAATGAGTAGAATCTGAAAAAAGACATGGGCATGTCACTAAGGCACAAGCAAAGCGACCCTGCTGGGGGAAGCCAAAAAATGATAAAAAGTAATAGTAAAAAATGGTTAATAGCTGTAGATTGGATATATGGTGAGCTACTTACACGGACCAGCATTCACATGACAGTGAGCTGAGATAGGTGGGCTGACATGGGCGCCCATACCGGGAGCTGAGGTGTTGTTCGTGGTACGAGGAAGCACAGGAAAGTGATAATTGGTTTCAGATTGTCCCAACGACAGGAACGCAGAGGCTCCAGTCTGTGGTGGATGTAAAGGATGTATCAAGGAAATTGAATTGAAAGAGGTCTAGTCCAAGGGAAAAACAAAAGACCCATACACCAAGGAAGGTGATAAGAATATAGGACAGCAACTGTGTGAGTTATAGTTGTGAGGATAGGCTATGAAGCCAGGTAGACACAGATATTGCAGCAAAATGAATAGAAGTACTGTGAACCAATGTGAAGCTGAGAGGGTGAAAAAACCACCAACAGAAAGGATGAACAAGATCAAAGTTGCAACAGTGCTAGTGAGACTTACAGCATATGAGGTACAATGTGCTTACAGCAGGACCAACCGAACACCCCAACGCCACACAGACTGCCATAAAGGGGAGACACCTGGAGCAGAGCAGACAAGCTGCTCATATATGCATCCAGGTCAAACCCCATTGGTCAGCCTAGATGGGCAGACACGCCCCAGAACGTCAGCGACACAAGGAAGCTGAAGCACAGGGGCGGATGCGTGGCACCGATGCTCAGAGGACGGGACCCATCCATACCCTCACACCAGCCACCTGGTGAATAAAGAGGGAGTGGGAGGGACACCTGTGAGCATCGCAGCTCCCAGATTAATCAGGCAGCAGCCAGACCGAACCTCCACAGCACACAGCATGACTTTACTGGCATAGAAGTGTCAAATCATGTAGCAATAGTGAATTGTAAAAAATATATATATGCATGTGTCTATAGGCATGCATGACCCATGTCTTGATACTAATAATTACCATATGGGGCAAGATAGTAAACATTATTATTGGTTGTTCGATGTATATAATAATTATTTATATAATAATTATTTGTATACGTAAAAATCTGTGAAAGATAATGTTACTGAGTAAATAGATACTGTGGGAGATTAGTTTGTGGGGATCCCTTTTCAGAGGAAAAGATTCAGCATGGAGGTCAGTTTCTTTCAAATCTGGTGGCTTGCCAGGTTTATTATCACAGGTTTGCATGATCAAAACACATAAAATAACAGAAAACAAAACCTCGTCGCCTGACGCTAACCTAAACAATTGGGTTCCTCTCTATGCAGTGAGGGGCTGTCCCTGACACCCACAAAACATAAGCGCAGTGCAAACCTTGATCTTTAAAGTCCAAATTTAGCACACAATACTCACTCAGCTTTCTCCCTCTGAGAATTAGGATAGAGCTCTCCTCTGCTCTCTTCCTGGTCATTAAATGCAAGTGTGGAGGGGTTTGAGTGGACCAGAAAATTCGGGCCGGAACCAGCTCTGCCATGGTGGCTGGCAAAACCTAAGTCGGACTTTTGCTAGTCGCCTCAAAGTAATCTCATGCGACAAGTATCGCCTGTTCATTAAGGCGCCTCCCGTAATGTCACATATCCCCCCTCTGCTCAAACCCCTGGGGCGGAGCAGCTGTCCCGACCATTCAGTGGGCCTGGGAAAGACCATCTGTGTTATTTTGGAGCCTTCCGGCCCAGTGTTCCACTGAGAATTTAAACGTCTGTAGGGCCAGGAACCACCTAGTCACCTGGCTATTTTTCTCCCGGTTGTTACACATCCACAACTGAAAGGATGAAGGCTGCAATCCAATCTTGCAGTTTATTGAACCACAAATCCCAGCTTACGCGTTTCGCACCTCGGGCTGGTGCTTACTCATAGCTTGACTTTAAGGAACATACAGCAGGTATAAATACATAAAACATGCAAAAATTACAAGTGTGATCATGATCTAGTAATTAATCATTTAATCAATCAATGCCGACAAGTGAAAACCATCAGTGATGAAAGTGAACAGCATTTAGAAAAGTCAAAGAAAACTGAAAGACATGAAAACATAAGAATGATATGACATAAAAATACATAATAAAGAATATAAAGTGAAAAGAAAAAAAATACGATAATAAATAAAAACACAAGGAGTTAATGGAATATTAAATTGAATAAGTTGAGTTGGATTCAATTAAATTAAATGGATTAAGTCTAATGGACAGCACGACTATCACCTCAATGTCCACACAGGACATGTAGTCAGAAGATCAGATCTCGAATATGCAACATTGTAGGTCAAACTCACAAAACAAATGTGAATCTCACAAATACAATGTTGCATATAGAATCCATAAAACCTTAACATTTTGTTACCAATGTAAAGTCTCTTCTTGTTCCTGGTGAACCCAGACAACGGTGGAGGCATGCTACTATAATAAATCTGTTAGTCTGCATACACAGACACCGACGTCAAGGCACCGATGTCGGAGGGAGGATTCATGAGTCGGGAACCATTCAATGGTCACAGTAACCGTGCTAGAACATTCAAAAATTAAGGTTTAACCTTAATTTCGCATGGATGGTAATCATCATAATGAAAACGACAACAAAACTATAAATCATACACGGGACACCTGAGTCCTCCCTCCGGCAACTGCAAAACAGCATAAAAATGAACCCTACAGCTGCAAGGAAAGATGTTTGAAACTGACATCAATAACTGATGGTGGGTGCCAGATAAAGTACTGAACCCTTGGCAAAAAGGAGGAAATAAAGGAAAGAAAAAATAGGGACATAATATAAACATGTGTACTTATTTATAACACAAGGACAAAAAACAAGGACAAAAAAGTGTGATTTAGTCATAAAAGTGTGACACGTCCCACTCAAAGTTCAGTCCAGAAGGCTGTCTGGTGTCCATTTTAAAAACCCAATAAACCTCCTGTTTGCACAGCAGTCTGAATCTGTTGCCCCCCCCCCCTTAGGTACTAAAACTTTTTCCAGATCTTGTATGCGTAACCCGCTTACATCCTTATTATGACAAAGATTCCAATGTTTGGCAATGTTAGTGGGTTTGTTTACTGAAATATCGTATAGATGATCCTGTAATTTATCTCTTAATCTTTAAATCGTACGACCCACATATTGCACAGAACATAATTCGCAAGTGATCAAATAAACAATATATTTTGTTTTATTTATTGCAATTAATGAAAGGAGTACTTTTAAAATAATAGTTGGAAGAACAGGAACAAACAATATCTCCCTTCTTTACATGTATGCAACAAGAACAATTGCTGGCTCCACATTTAAAGGTCCCTCTAAACTGAAGCCAGTGGGATTTAGGTTTTCTACTACTAAATAAAGTAGGGGAAAGTGAATCACCTAATGTCAAAGCTCTACGGGACACAAATTTAACCCCTCCAGTTAGAACCTTGGTGTAAATGGGGTCATTCAAGAGAACGGGAATATATCTATTCACTATTCCCCTAATGGAGTTGAACTCTCTACTATAAGGGGTTGAAAATACAGGAATATTCTGACCCCTCTGTCTCCCTTGTTGTCGTGTATATGTACGTTTATCACAAAGGAGGTTAACCCTTTTGGTAGAATCAGCGATATTTGTCGCTCTATTAATGATGGTTCCAGGGTAGCCTCTGTCTAGGAAAAGTTGTTTCATGTTTTGAACCGCCTGTTTATAATCCTCTTCCTTACTACACACTCTCCTGAGTCTAAAAAATTGACCAAGGGGTATTCCCCTAATAAGATGTCTAGGATGACCTGAATGGGCTCTCAAAATGGAATTCCCTGCGGTCAATTTCCTAAATAACTTAGACACCACACAGCCATCAACACCCTCCAGAATGACATCCAAAAAGGTGATGGAATGGGAATCCATCACACCTGTGAACCCAAAATTAAGGATATTGTCATTCAGATAGTGTAACCAATCTTCTAGATCAGTGTTCCCCAACCCTGTCCTCAAGGCCCACCAACAGGTCATGTTTTCAGGATTTCCATTATTTTGCACAGGTGATTTGATCAGTTTCACTGCCTTAGTAATTACCACAGCTGATTCATCTGAGGGAAATCCTGAAAACATGACCTGTTGGTGGGCCTTGAGGACTGGGTTGGGGAACACTGTTCTAGATTACCAATGTCCTTATGACAGATGAAAATCAAATTGTCTATATAACGACGAAAATATCGTATTGTTGCTCGATGGGGACTTCCAGATCCAAAAATGCGGGACCTCTCCCCCAACCCATATAGAGGTTGAGAGGTTGGCTAGGGAGGGGGAACATTTAGGCCCCATAGAGGGCCCGCACTTCTGGAGGTAAAAGTCCCCATTGAACATAAAATAATTATGAGTTAATAAAAATTCAAGGCATAGAAGAATAGTTTCCTGATGAACAAGAGAATAGTTGCTGTGATACTTCAAAAAGTATGCTACCGCCTGAATGCCTAATGTGTGTGGAATTGAAGAGTACAAACTATTAACATCGCAAGTGATCCATATGTATTCTGGCTCCCATTTAAAATGTTGTAGCTCAGACAGTAGTTGTTTCGTATCTCTAAGATAACTAGGTATCTCCTTAACCAGAGGTTGTAGTTGGCAGTCCAACCATTGCCCCAATCGCTCATTCAATGAGCCTATGCTGGCAACGATTGGTCTACCCCACAGTGGATCTAAACCTTTATGAATATTAGGTCTGTGGTAGAACGCAGGTATTACAGGTGAGTCAGGAATGAGCATATCTCTCTCCTCTTTACTAAAAAAACCTGTAGCCACCACACTATCTAACAGTACACCTAACTCTGTCTTAAATTTACTCGTGGGATCAGCCCGTAACTTCAGGCAGGTGGTGGTGTCCTGCAGTTGCCGCACAGCCTCACTTCTGTAAGACTCAGCGTCCATCACCACCACCTTACCTACTTTGTCTGAGTTTTTATTGCCAAACTTTGATCATTACTAAGTTTACTAAGAGCTTCCCTTTCTCCTTTACTCAAATTATCTAGACACACTGGGGATTGTAAGCGACGGGCTAAGCGGGTGAGTTCCCTCTCAACTAACCACTGGAAGAGAGCCATATCTTTTCCCCTTGAATTTATTGGGTAGAAATCAGATCGTAGCTTGAATGGTATGCCCGAACGCATTACCCATTATTTCCGCCGAAGGGGCCCCTGCCTCGGCGGCTAGATCAAATAGGTTGCATTCAGCACATAAATCCCTAAAGTTATAAACAGATGGCTTGCCCTGATTGTCATCATACTGCACGCTCGAAACCCCCAGTATGTCTAGATAATTTGAGTAAAGGGGAAAGGGAAGCTCTTAGTAAACTTCGTAATGATCAAAGTTTGGTTATAAAAAACTCAGACAAAGGAGGTAAGGTGGTGGTGATGGACGCTGAGTCTTACAGAAGTGAGGCTGTGCGGCAACTGCAGGACACCACCACCTACCTAAAGTTCCACTGAGGTGTAGACCAATCGTTGCCAGCATAGGCTCATTGAATGAGCGATTGGGGCAATGGTTGGACTGCCAACTACAACCTCTGGTTAAGGAGCTATCCAGTTATCTTAGAGATACGAAACAATTACTCTCTGAGCTACAACATTTTAAATGGGAGCCAGAATACATAGGGATCACTTGCGATGTTAATAGCTTGTATTATTCAATTCCACAAACATTAGGCATTCAGGTGGTAGGATACGTTTTGAAGTATCACAGTGACTATTCTCTTGTTCATCAGTAAACGATTCTTCTATGCCTTGAATTTTTATTAACTCATAATTATTTTATGTTTGATGGGGACTTCTACCTCCAGAAGTGCGGGGCCTCTATGGGGGCTAAATGTTCCCCCTCCCTAGCCAACCTCTATATGGGTTGGTGGGAGAGGTCCTGTATTTTTGGATCTGGAAGTCCCCGTCGAGCAACAATACAATATTTTCCTTGTTATATAGACAATTTGATTTTCATCTGTCATAAGGACATTGGTAATCTAGAAGATTGGTTACACTATCTGAATGACAATCCCCTTAATTTGGGGTTCACAGGTGTGATGGATTCCCATTCCATCACCTTTTTGAATGCCATTCCGGAGGGTGTTGATGGCCTTGTGGTGTCTAAGTTATTTAGGAAATTGACCACAGGGAATTCCATTTTGAGAGCCCATTCAGGTCATCCTAGACATCTTATTAGGGGAATACCCGTTGGTCAATTTCTTAGACTCAGGAGAGTGTGTAGTAAGGAAGAGGATTATAAACAGGAGGTTCAAAACATGAAACAACTTTTCCTAGACATAGTTAACCCTGGAACCATCATTAATAGAGCAATAAATATCGCTGATTCTACAAAAAGGGTTAACCTCTTTTGTGATAAACGTACATATACATGAGAACACGGGGGACAGAGGGGTCAGAATATTCCTGTATTATCAACTCCTTATAGTAGAGAGTTCAACTCCATTAGGGGAATAGTGAATAGATATATTCCTGTTCTCTTGAATGACTCCATTTACACCAAGGTTCTAACTGGAGGGGTTAAATTTGTTTCCCGTAGAACTTTGACATTAGGTGATTCACTTTCCCCTACTTTATTTAGTAGTAGAAAACCTAAATCCCACTGGCTTCAGTTTAGAGGGACCTTTAAATGTGGAGCCAGCAATTGTTCTTGTTGCATACATGTAAAGAAGGGAGATATTGTTTGTTCCTGTTCTTCCAACTATTATTTTAAAAGTACCCCTTTCATTAATTGCAATACGAAATATATTGTTTATTTGATCACTGGCAAATTATGTTCTGTGCAATATGTGGGTCGTACGATTCGAAGATCATGAGATAGATTGCATGATCATCTATATGATATTTCAGTAAACAAACCCATTAACATTGCCAAACATTGGAATATTTGTCATAATAAGGACATAAGCGGGTTACGCATACAAGATCTGGAAAAAGTTTTAGTATCTAAAAGGGGGGGGCAACAGATTCAGACTGCTGAGCAAACAGAAGGTTTATTGGATTTTTTAAATGGACACGAGACAGCCTTCTGGACTAAACTTTGAGTGGGACGTGTCACACTTTTATGACTAAACCCCACTTTTTTTGTCCTTGTGCTTATAAAAAAAGTAAACATGTTTATATTATGTCCCTATTTTTTCTTTCCTTTATTTCCTCCTTTTTGCCAAGGGTTCAGTACTTTATCTGGCACCCACCATCAGTTATTGGTGTCAGTTTCAAACATCTTTCCTTGCAGCTGTAGGGTTAATTTTTATTCTGTTTTCCAGTTGCCGGAGGGAGGACTCAGGTGTCCCATGTATGATTTATAGTTTTGTTGCCGTTTTCATTATGATGATTACCATCCATGTGAAATTAAGGTTCACCCTTAATTTTTGAATGTTCTAGCACGGGTTACTGTGACCATTGAATGGTTCCCGACTCATGAATCCTCCCTCCGACATCGGTGCCTTGACGTCGGTGTGTGTGTGTGTGCAGACTAGCAGATTTATTATTGTAGCATGCCTCCACCGTTGTCTGGGTTCACCAGGAACAAGAAGAGACTTTACATTGATAATATATTGTTGATTGATTCTACATTTGATTCCTATCAAATTAGTCCCCATTATGTCTCTTCTTATAGATCGGTATATATATTTGCATTTTTACATTTATATGTACTTTTATTCTTATCTAAAGAATGACATATCAACAATAGTGTTACAATTTTGTTGGTAACAAAATGTTAAGGGTTTATGGATTCTATATGCAACATTGTATTTGTTAGATTCACATTTGTTTTGTGAGTTTGACCTACAATGTTGCATACTCGAGATCCGATCGTCTGACTACATGTCCTGTGTGGACATTGAGGTGATAGTCCGGCTGTCCATTAGACTTAATCCATTTAATTTAATTTAATTCAACTCAATGTATTCAATTTAATGTTCCATTAACTCCTTGTGTTTTTATTTATTATCGTATTTTTTTTCTTTTCACTTTATACTCTTTATTATGTATTTTCATGTCATATCATTCTTATGTTTTCATGTCTTTCAGTTTTGTTTAATTTTTCTAAATGCTGTTCACTTGTCATCACTGATGGTTTTCACTTGTCATTGATTGATTAAATGATTAATAACTAGATCATGATCACACTTGTAATTTTTGCATGTTTTATGTATTTATACCTGCTGTATGTTCCTTAAAGTCAAGCTATGAGTAAGCACCAGCCCAAGGTGCGAAACGCGTAAGTTGAGACTTGTGGTTCGCCCCTATCTGTTCCTGCACCTCTTGTTATCAATAAACTACAAGATTGGATTCAGTGTGTGGCTGTCCAGCCTTCATCCTTTCCGTTCAGTTGTGCACTTATCAGCCTGCACCTGCATTGAGATACACACAGCTGATCCATTTTCCCAGTCCAAGGATTCCTGGAGCGGTGAGTGATTTGTTGTTACACATCCACTTAAGGGGTGCATGGTCGGTGACTAGCCTGAATGACCTTTCCAGCAGGTAGTATTTTAGGGCCTATAAGGCCCACTTGATAGCCAGGCACTCCTTCTCCACAATGTCATAATTCCTTTCATGCCTATTAAGCGTCCTGCTTAAGTAGATGACCGGGTGCTCTTCATCGTCAGCTGTACACAAAGGGCTTATTTCAATTTCTGGAAGGCCTTCTAGGCTTCGGGATTCCACTTAACCATTCCTGACCCTCTACCCTTCATCAGATCAGTCAGAGGGACGGCAATGGTGGCAAAGTCGGGGATGAAGCTTTGGTAATACCCTGTAATCCCCAGGAAGGCACGAACCTGTTTCTTGTTCACTGGTTGGGGCCACTTTTGAATGGCCTTGATCTTATTGGTCGGGGGCTTGATCAGACCCCGACCAATAACATACCCAAGGTATTTGGCCTCCTCCAGACCTATGTCACATTTTTTCGGGTTAGCCGTTAAACCTGCTACCCTCAGCGAATCTACCACTGCCTGCACCCGGGGCAGATGTGATTCAATCTGGCTGTGGATGACCACATCATCTAGGTAGGCCACTGAATAGGACCGTTGTGGCCTCAAAGTTTTGTCCATCATCCTCTGGAAGGATGCAGGGGCCCCATGCAGACCAAACAGCATTCGCTTGTATTGGAAAGACCCCTCGGGGGTAGAGAAGGCCATTTTTTCCTTTGCTAACTCCATTAGGGGGATCTGCCAGTATCCCTTAGTTAGGTCTAGGATTGTTATGTACCGGGCACCTCCTAACCTATCCACAAGTTTGTCAACCCGTGGCATCGGGTATGCGTCAAACTTAGACACGTCGTTCAGCTTCCTGAAATCGTTACAGAACCGGATGGTGCCATCGGGCTTTGGGACCAGTACTATAGGGCTCGACCAGGCACTGTGGGACTCCTCTATCATGTCTAACTCCAACATGGTTTTTATTTCTCTCACCACCGCCTCTCGTCTAGCCTCAGGTATTAGGTAGGGTTTTACATTTACACGGACCCCAGGTTCCCATGATTATGTCATGTTGTAGCACAGTGGTCAGTCCGAGTAGGGAAGAGAAAAAGTCTATTTTTACTGACAAATTCCTTAACGTTGTTTTGTTGTGTCAGTGACAAGGACTCGGTTATGGGGGCATGGGGTAACCTGTCCTTTTGGGGGGTGGGCATTGCCAATAAACTCTCTCTGTCCTTCCACGGTTTTAGGAGATTAACATGGTAAATCTGCTCCGGTTTCCTTTTCCCAGGCTGGTAAACTTTGTAGTTTGCTTCCCCTACTCTTTCCCTAATCTCAAAGGGGCCTGCCACTTTGCAAGGAATTTAATTTCAACCGTGGGGACTAGCATCAGCACTCTGTCTCCGGGGTTGAAAGTCCGGGTTTTGGCACCAGGATTATAAACCCTTCTCTGGCTTCCTGGGCTTGCTCCATATGCTCTAGTACAAGGGGCAGAACAGCTGAGATTCGATCCTGCATCAAGGAGATGAGCTCTATCACGCTTCTATATGGAGTGGAGCTCTATCACGCTTCTATATGGGGTGGCCACTCCTTCCCACGCCTTTTTTGCGACATCTAGCAGCCCTCTGGGATGTCTACCATACAAGAGTTTGAAGGGAGAATACCCCGTAGACACGTGCGGAACCTCTCGTATGGCAAACATGAGGTACGGCAGCAAAAAATCCCAATTTCACCCATCTTTTTCCACCACCTTTTTTAGCATACTCTTGAGGGTCTTGTTAAACCTTTCCACCAGACCGTCAGTTTGGGGGTGGTAAAGAGAGGTACGGAGATGGGAGATTTTGTACAACTTGCACAATTCTCTGGTCACTCTGGACATGAACGGGGTACCCTGATCCATCAAGATCTCTTTAGGGATCCCCACCCAACTAAACACCTGGACCAGCTCCTTGGCAATAGTCTTAGCGGAGGTGTTCCAAAAGGGTATGGCCTCAGGATAGCGGGTTGCATAGTCCAGGATCACCAGGATGTGCTAGGGTCCCCGGGCAGATTTTACTACTGGTCCCATGAGATCCATGCCAATTCACTCAAATGGAAATTCAATTATGGGAAGTGGGACAAGGGGACTATGAAAATGGGGGGGGGGGCGTCATCTGACACTTAGGACATGATTCACAGTATTCTTTGACGTCTGCATACAACCCAGGGCAGAAGAATCTCTGAGTTATTTTCTCCCTGGTTTTCTCCATACCCAGATTCCCCCCATTACATGCCCATGGGCCAGATCAAGCACTATCCGGCGGAAGGGTTAGGGAACCACTGGCTGTTCCACTTCGTCCTCCCCGGGTTTCACCACCTGATACAACAAATTATTTTTAAGCACCATGTAGGGAAAAGACACCCCCAATTAGGGTCCACAGGTTCCCCATCCATCACCTTCATGTTTTCTCTGCCTCTAAGGAGAGTGACATCCTGTAGTTGTTCTGTACAGAAGTCCTCTCTCCAGACCTCTAAGTGAGGTACTACATGCGGGTCACTCTATCCGTCAGGGTCAGAGACATTGTCTGGTTCACTAGCCCCCTGCTGTGAGCTATCTTTCAGCTCCCCTGGCTCCCCAGCCAGTACAGGAAAAGGGAGAGGGCCTCCTCCCTCCTCTGTCCTGCCACCAGTCTCCCCTTCCATTTGGCAAAATGGGTCTGGTGAGAGGTCCCATGCTTCCACAGCAGGGGGAGCTCTATCCTCCAGACCCTCTGTGCCTTCCCATAACCTCCAAAATGGGGAAAATCCCTGGCCACAAGGGCATCATAAAGTAGTGAAGGTACCACCCCCACAGAATGAGTCACACTACCGCAAGGGGTGTCAATCTCAACTACCGCTGTCTGGTAGTCACGAGTGTCCCCATGGATGCAAATGACTCCAACAGTGCTAGGGTGTAACCTTGCAGGGTTTACACAATTGCTTTTTACCAATGTTACCACACTACCCGAATCAAGCAGTGCAGTGACTGGTCTCCCATCAACTAAAAATCACACACATTTGCTTCTCCATGTGACTTGAACATGATGCTGTATATGCGACCTGTGCAAAAAGAGAAAGGCGTCTATTCACATAAGTATAATCTCATTGCATGGGTTCATCATTCAGGGGGCAATTGGCAGCAATATGACCCAATGCATGGCATCGGTAAAACTGTATGTGTTCTATGCTCAGTCCTCTCAAGAGTCCCCAAGATCTTCCTGGCTTTTTTGGCCAGTCTCCAAGTCTAGAGCTCCCAGTCTCTTTAGCCGTATAAGTCTTATCAAATTTCCCCATGCCCCTGAACCCTGGAACAGTCTTACCTGGTCTGCCAGGCGATCTTTCACCTCTAGATACACTGGAGTGGGGTGCAGATGGGTGCAACAAGTGCTCAGCAGCCGTGTATCTCTCCGCGATGTCCACCAGTTGGCTTGCAGTTTTGGGGTCCCCATGGCTGACCCATTTCCTCAAAGCAGCAGGGAGCACCCATAGATAGCGGTCCATGACCATGCGCTCCACAATCTGGGGACCTGGCAAAGTCTCCGGCTGTAGCCATTTTCTGATAAGATGAACCAGGTCAAACATCTTCGAACGGGGTGGCTTGTCAGTGCAGTAGGTCCACTAATGCAGGCGTTGGGCCCGGACTGCCATGGTGACCCCCAGGCATGCGAGTATCTCTGCCTTTAGAGTCTCATAGTCCTGGGCCTTATCTGTTTCCTGATCAAAATATGCTTTTTGGGGTTTGCCGGTCAAGAATGGTGCTAGCAGTCCCGCCCATTGTTCATTTGGCCATCCTATGCGAAGAGCAACTATTTCAAAGGTTGTGAGGTACACCTCCATGTCATCTGCAGGTGTCATCTTCTGCATGTGGTAAGACGCGCGTACCAACTTTGGTTCCATTGTCACTGGAGGTGCGGACCCCTTTTTTAACTCCAGCAGTGCTTCCGCAAACTGCTGGTTCATCTCCGGTTGTGCTGCTATAGCCTGGTGAGCTGGCCTCCTGCTGAGCCGCCTGTTCTGCTGCGATAGCCTCGTGACTCTCCTCTTGCTGAACTGCAGCGGCCTCTGTGACCTAGTGGTTGGTTTCCCGCTGGGCTGCATTGATTTGCAGCAGGGCCTTCAACATTTCCTCCATCTTTGAAAGTTGCCCCGCTGAACTCCACCACGTGTGGGAGATTAGCTTGTGGGGATCACTTTTCAGAGGAAAAGATTCAGCATGGAGGTCAGTTTCTTTGACCGGCTCCACACAGCGCGCAGTATATTTTCTGCTGCGGTGTGGACGCTTACCACGAATCGCCGTAAAAAGGCGGCGCACTCTCGTGCCCGATACACTCCGGAGGAGTGTGCCCGCGGCTCGGGCGGACCTGATGCCCGCCGGCGAGCCGCGATGAGCTGCTAGAGCCAAAGAGCGGGGAACCGCCCATGTAAACAGCTCTTTCAATGGGGACATAAGAGATCTACTGATCCCAGTCACTGGGATCAGTTAGATCTCTTATGCCCATAGTAGCCCAGCCCCCCCACCCACAGTTAGAACACGCCCAGGGAACACAGTTAACGCCTAGATCGCCCCCAGCATGTTAACCCCTTCACTGCCAATGACATTTATGCAGTAATCAGTGGACATTTAAATTTCTGATCGCTGTATAAATGTCATTGGTCCCAAAAAAGTGTCAAAAATGTCTGACATGTCCGCCCCAATATCACAGTACCACTAAAAATTGCAGATCGCCACCATTACTAGTAAAAAATAAAATAAAAATAAAAACCCCAGAAATTAATTCTCATCATCCGTAAACACGGCAACTTTTGCGCAAACCAATCAATAAATGCTGATTGTGATTTTTTTTACCAAAAATATGAGCAAGAATATAAATCGGCCAAAACCGATGAAAAAAAAGTTTTTTTTATATTTTTTTTTTTTATTTGAATTTTAGCAAAAAGTAAGAAATATCTTTTTTTTTGCAAAATTGTCGCTCTTTCTTTGTTTATAGCGGCGATCATAAATGATGCAGCGGTGATCAAATACCACTAAAAGAAAGCTCTATTTGTGGGAAAAAAAGGACGCAAATTTTGTTTGGGTACAACGTCGCATGACCGCACAATTGTCAGTTAAAGCAACGCAGTGCCGAATTGCAAAAAGTGCTCTGGTTAGGAAGGGGGTAAAACTTTCCGGGGCTGAAGTGGTTAAAATCTACCAGGTTTATTAAAATCCGTGAAAGATAATGTTACTGGGTAAATAGAAACTGTAGGAGATTAGCTTGTGGGGATCCCTTTTCAGAGGAAAATATTCAGCATGGAGGTCAGTTTCTTTCAAATCTAGTGGCTTGCCAGGTTTAATATCACAGGTTTGCAAGATCAAAAAACAGAAAAAAACAGAAAACAAAACCTCGCCGCCTGGCACTAAATTAAACAATCAGGTTCCCCTCTATACAGTATGGGGCTGTTCCTGACACCCACAAAACTTAAGCACAGTGCAAACCTTGATCTTTAAAGTCAAAATTTAGCACACAGAGCTCACTCAGCTTTCTCCCTCTGAGATCCAGGATAGAGCTCTCCCCTGCTCACTTCCTGGTCATTAAATGCAGGTGGAGAGGGGTTTGAGTGGACCAGAAAGTCTGGGCCAGAACCAGCTTTGGCTGGCAAAACCCGGGTCGGACTCTTGCTAGTTGCCTCAAAGTGATCGCATGCGAGGCGATAAGTATCGCCTGTCTATTAAGGCGCCTCGCATAACGTCACAATACCTAACATGTCACGTTTTAAAATTGTGCACACTTGTGGAATGGCTCCAAACTTCAGTACTCCATAGACAACTCTTTAAAAATTGAAGAGGTTACATGTTTAGAGTTACAGAGGAGGTCTAGTGCTAGAATTATTTCTCTTGCTCTAACGTTCGCGGCATATGTAACCTGTGTGTGTCTGGCTCGGATACTAGCCAGTGCCTCACCAGCCACTGACCTCACCGCACATCCCTGCTGTACACAGCATACTCCTGAACTCTGCCCCCTGTACACAGTGCACTCCTGGACTCTGCCCCTTGTACACAGCATACTCCTGAACTCTGCCCCCTGTACATAGCATACTCCTGGACTCTGCCCCCTGTACATAGAGTACTCCTGAACTCTGCCCCCTGTACATTGTGTACTCCTGGACACTGCCCCATGTACATAGCGTACTCCTGGACTCTGCCTCCTGTACACAGCATACTCCTGAACTCTGCCCCCTGTATACAGTGTACTCCTGGACTCTGTCCCCTTGTACACAGCATACTCCTGAACTCTGCCCCCTGTACATAGCATACTCCTGGACTCTGCCCCCTGTACATAGAGTACTCCTGAACTCTGCCCCTTGTACATTGTGTACTCCTGGACACTGCCCCATGTACATAGCGTACTCCTGGACTCTGCCTCCTGTACACAGCATACTCCTGAACTCTGCCCCCTGTACACAGTGTACTCCTGGACTCTGTCCCCTGTACACAGCGCACTCCTGAACTCTGCTCTCAGCAGACCTCAGCAGGTGTCTCCCATCAGTCAGCAGATTCCAGGAATCAGCTCCACCTAGCCACATCTGCTGGGTGGGTACTTAAATTTCACTTTTGTTATGGCTCCTTGCCTCAATGTTATGTCAGGGAATCAGCAGCTGGGAGACCAGATATATGTAGCTACACCAAGAAACTGGGACCAGACCATGTATGTATATCTTTAAAGTGAAATCAATGTACAGTGAACAATAACCACACACCAACAGCAATAAACATAAGATCACATGAAAATCAAAACTGAACAACCAAAATGCAGAAACCTAACAACTAACTAAATTTACAAATGTATACACAGGAATCATACAAGGAGGGAGAAAACTGGGGGAGCAGATTTCTCTGCTCTGAGAAAGGAACAAGGCAACAGGGTGCAGGATAAAGGGCAAGATCAAGGGTAAATGGCAAACAAGTCTGGCAGCAACACAGCAAACAGGGAACAAGGCAGAAGCAGCCAAAACACTGAAGCAAGGAGCCATAGCAGAAGTGGAATTTAGGCTACATACACACGGGCGTTATGAAAAACGAGCTGTAAAGCTAGTACCAACGCCAGGAAAAAAGCTGCACTAAAAACGCAATTTTATCAGCGTTATGCATTCACGTCAATACACGTTTTTCTGCGCTTTCAGTGGCCTTTCTCTGCCTTTATTCAAAATCAATGGTACCCTATGGGAGCCCATTGATTTGAATAGAAGTCGCAACAGAAGTCGGATCATGATGATCCGATATGCGGTGTGACTTGTGTGCTGAGGATCTTGAAGGGGAACCCCCCCCCGCAAAAATGAAAAAAATAATGGCCTGGGGTCCCCCCCAAGAGATATCAGACCCTTTGGTCTGGTATGGATTTTAAGGGGGAACCCCCACGCCAAAAAAAAAGGCACGGGGCCCCCCCAAAATCCATACTGGACCCTTATCCGAGCACGCAGCCCGGCACGTCAGGAAAGGGGGGATGAGCAAGCGCCCCCCCTCCTGGACCATACCAGGCCACATGCCCTCAACATGGGGGGGTGGGTGCTTTGGGACCCCAAAGCACCTTGTCCCCATGTTGATGAGGAGAAAGGCCTCTTACTGACAACCCTGGCCATTGGTTGTCGGTGTCTGTGGGCGGGGCTTATCGGAATCTGGAAGCCCCTTTTAACAAGGGGCCCCCAGATCCCGGCCGCTACCTTATGTGAATGAGTATGAGATACATTGTACCCCTACCCATTCACCTAAAAGGAAAATGTCAAAAACAAACACACTACACAGGTTTTTAACCGCTTGCCGACCGCTGGTCGGCAATTGACGGCGACAGAGTGGCTCTGTAACGCAAATCGCCGTCATACGACGGCGGGCGCGATACAGAGCCGCCGGAGGCGCGCGCGCGCTCACTGTGTCCGGGGGGGTCCAGGGAGCGGGTGCGGCGGCTTCGATTGCCGCCGGCCACCCGCGATGCCCCCCCCGGAGCGAATGAGCGGAGGTCCGTGTAAGTAAACACGGACCTCCGCTCTGTGTGAGGGGGAAGGGCTGTGATCACAGCCTTCCTGTAAGTGAAGGCTGTGACCACTTCCTTTCCCCAGCTAGGCAAGTCCCCCTACAGTTAGAACACGCCCAGGGAACATAGTTAACCCTTAGCACGCCCCATGCAGGTTAACCCCTTCACTGCCAATGGCATTTACACAGTAATCAGTGCATTTTTATAGCACTGATCGCTGTATAAATGCCAATGGTCCCAAAAAAGTGTCAAAATGTTCCGACATGTCCGCTGAAATATCGCAGTACCGCTAAAAATCGCAGATCGCCGCCATTACCAGTAAAAAATAAAAAAAAATGAAAAACCCCAGAAATTAATTCTCATCATCCGTAAACGCGGCCACTTTTGCGCAAACCAATCAATAAACGCCGATTGCGATTTTTTTTATCGCAAATATGAGGAAGAATATAAATCGGCCAAAAACGGTGAAAAAAAATGTTGTTTTATATTTTTTTTTTTTGCATTTGCATTTTAGCAAAAAGTAAGAAATTTGGGTTTTTTTGCAAAATTGTCGCTCTTCTTTTGTTTATAGCGGCGATCAGAAATGACGCAGAGGTGATCAAATACCACCAAAAGAAAGCTCTATTTGTGGGAAAAAAAGGACGCAAATTTCGTTTGGGTACAACGTCGCACGACCGCGCAATTGTCAGTTAAAGCGACGCAGCGCCAAATCGCAAAAAGGGCTCCGGTCCTAAAGCTGGAAATCCTTCCGGGGCTGAAGTGGTTAAAGTATTTTATTAAATCAACTCTGGCATCTTCTCCCTCTCTGGCTCTTCTCCCTCTCTGGCGTCTTCTTTCTTCTGCTCTTTTGCGGGTGTTCTTTCTTCTGCTCTGTTGCCGGGTCTTCTGTCTTCTGCTCTTATGCCGGGTCTTCTCCGCTGTCTTCTACCTCTGTTCTTCTTCCCATGTTGACACGATGCGATCTCCCAGACTAATGGTGTCTCTGTGCTGTGCGTTGACTTATATTGGCATGGGGCGGGGCCACCAGCTGACATCATCCTGAGGCCCAGTCCCCTTATGACGTCACTGCCTGAGGTATGATGGGGTAGTGTCCTCTCAATGGGGCCTCCCGCTTGCTCTACATGTTTCACTTTACTTTACTGAGGAAGCGAACAACTGGTTTGCGAAACATGTAGAGCAAGCAAGAGGCCACATTGAGAGGAACCAGCAAACCCTATATGCAGAGGAGTCACTACCAAGATATCAACATCCAATTGTGTGCCTCTGGTTGCTATTTTACCATTACAGGGTGCCAATGCAGGTTCCGACTCAATGATTGATTTTAATGTTACATATATGGGATTTACTGTATTACTTTTGGAAATGTACGGCGGCAGTGTGGACGCTCTGCGCGAATCGCCGTAAAAAAGCGGCAATCTGCGGGTGGCCGCTATGGGGCGCGCGCGCACCGGCCATACTCCTGAGGAGTGTGCCCGCGGCTTGGGCGGACCCGATATCCACCGGCGAACCGCAATGAGCGGCCACAGCCAAAGAACGGGGAACCGCCAATGTAAACACGGCGGTTCCCCGCTCTGTTAGTGGGTGCATAGGAGATCTACTGATCCCTGTCACTGGGATCAGTTAGATCTCTTATGCCCATGGTAGCCCAGTCCCCCCACAGTTAGAACACGCCCAGGGAACTCACTTAGATCTCCCCCTGCAGGTTAACCCCTTCACTGCCAATGACATTTATACAGTAATCAGTGGACATTTAAATTTCTGATCTCTGAATAAATGTCATTGGTCCCAAAAAAGTGTCAAAAATGTCCGACATGTCCGCCCCAATATCGCAGTACCGCTAAAAATCACAGATCGCCGCCATTACTAGTAAAAAATGAAAAAAAAATAAAAACCCCAGAAATGAATTCTCATCATCCGTAAACGCGGCCACTTTTGCGCAAACCAATCAATAAACGCCGCTTGCGATTTTTTGAGGAAGAATATAAATCGGCCAAAACCGATGAAAATTTTGTTTGGGTACAACGTCGCACGACCACGCAATTGTCAGTTAAAGCGACGCAGTGCCGAATCGCAAAAAGTGCTCTGGTCAGGAAGGGTTAAAACTTTCCGGGGCTGAAGTGGTTAATGTATACCAATTAAATATTTTGTATTTTTTATACAAGTGCCTTTAAAGTCCATTGTTTCAGAACCTCTATTTACAAGTGCTTCATTTGGGACGAGGCACATATCAATGCCAGCTCCCTATAGCCATCTTAGGGTACTGAATAATCTTAGTTAAAACTGGCTACAAGTCAGATTTTAAGAAAGACCTGCCTTTCTCCCATTTGAGCTAACCCCCCACATATGGTGGATTTGGACGGCCAAATTCCTGAGTAAGTGGATAGATGGAGGATGTAATAAGAGCTCTGCTGAAGTCCACTGCAGCCCAGCAGGAAACCAATTTGCAGCAGCAGGAAGCAAATTGCCAGGCCACTGTAGCCCAGCAGGAAATCATTTGCCAGTTCACTGCAGCCCAGTAGGAAATCAACTGCCAGTTCGCAGCGCAGCAGAAGGTGAATCGCCAGTTTGCAGAGGCTCTCGTGGAATTAAAGAAGGGGTCCGCAGGTCCTTTGCTGGTTGAACAGAAAATGGTACGTGGCAGCTATTACCTGTAATAGATGACACCTGCAGATGATGCGGAAGCGTACCTCGCAACTTTTGAAAGAGTTGCTGTTTGGAAAGGATGGGAAAAAGAGCAATGGGCAGGACTGCTAGCACCTTTTCTGACAGGTGAATCCCAAAAGGCCTATTATGACCTGGAACCTGATGCTGCCCAGGATAATGAGACTCTGAAGGCTGAGATGCATGCATGCTTGGGCATCACCATTGCGGTCCAGGCTCAACAGATACATCAGTGGTCATACAGTATGGACAAGCCACCCCGCTTACAGATCTTTGACATTACACACCTCACCAGGAAGTGGCTGCAGCCAGAGACTTTGTCAGTCCCTAAGATTGTAAAGCGTGTGTTCATGGACTGCTATTTACGTGTGCTCCCTGCCACTTTGAGGAAGTGGGTCAGCCATGGGGACCCTAAGACTGCAAACCAGCCAGTGGACCTGGTGATGAGATATACTGCTGAGGAGGACTTGTTGAGCTCATCCGTGCCCTACCCTAATGTCTCCAGTGCTAAAAAACTGCCCCGCAGATCTGGTAAAACTGTTCCAGGGTTCAAAGGCTATGGGAAAAATTACAAGACTGTTGCTACAGATAATAAGACTGTGGGTTCTGGCCCTGGAGACTGGCCAAATAGGTCAGAAAGGTCTCTGAGACGGTTTAGAGGACAGGGTGCAGAAAACATAAAATGTTATAGTGTTATGTGATAATTAATTGAAAAAACACACGTCTCTTTTTGCACAGGTGGCATGTACTGTATCATGTCAGGGACGCATGGAAAAACAAATGTGTATAATTTCAGTTAATGGAAAGTCAGTCACTGTTCTGTTCGAGTAGTGTTGTTACATTAGTCAAAGGTGATTTTGTAAATCCTGCAAAGTTATATCCTAGAACTATTGGTGTTATTTGCATACATGGTGACACACGTGACCACCAGACTGCCGTGATTGGGATTGATACCCCTTGAGGCACTGTGACACATTCATTGGGGATGGTACCCTTGCTGATTCATGAAGCCTTAGTGGGGAGAGATTTTCCACACTTTTGCAGGTTGTGGGAAAACAAAAGGAGTCAGGAGGACAGAGCTCCCCCTGCTGAGGAAACACCGGACTCCTTTGATTGCAAAATTGAAAGAGAAATGGTTGATGTGTCCAAAGAAGGGATAGATCCTTTTCCTTTTTCTGTAATGGCTGGGGAGCAGGAGGAGCTGGAATCCAACCCCCAGCTTGAGGATAATGAACAAAAAATTTTCTATGACTCTAACAGTGAGAGTGGACAGAATGTGGGGCCTGACTTAGAAGTCAGGAAAGATGATTTTTGTATGGAACAACTAAGAGACTTTACACTCAATAGAGCCAGAGAAAACATTAAAATTATTGATGGGGAACTTGTTGAACCTAATGTAGGGGTGTCTTTTCCCTACCTGGCTCTTAAAAATAACTTGCTGTATCAAGTAGTAAAGCAAGGGGAGGAGGAGGTAGAGCAGCTAGTGGTCTCCAAACCCTATCGCCAGATGGTATTAGATGTATCCCATGGTCATATAATGGGTGGACACCTGGGTATAGAGAAAACTAAGGAGAGAATAACCCAGAGATTATTTTGACCTGGGTTATATGCAGATGTCAAAGAGTATTGTGAGTCATGCCCAGAGTGTCATTATTCTGCAGTATCGCCCCATTTCGCAGTCTGTTGGTACCATTAGCAATAATTGAAGTGCCGTTTGAAAGGGTTGGCATGGATCTGGTGGGATCAGTAGTAAAGTCTGCCCAGGGCCATCAGCAGAAGAAATCGGGATTTTTTGCTGCTGTACCTCATGTTTGCTATATGAGAGGTACCTCAGGCATCTACGGGTTACTCCCCTTTTGAACTACTTTATAGTAGACATCCCAGGTGATTGCTAGATGTTGCAAAAGAAACGTGGGAGGGAAAGACCATGCCTTATAGAAGCGTCATCGAGCATATCTCACTGATGCAAGATAGAATTGCAGCTGTCATGCCGCTTGTACGAAAAAGATATGGAGTAAGCCCAGGAGGCCCAGAGAAAGGTTTATAATTGGGGTGCCAAGAACCAAACTTTCAACCCTCGGGGTAGAGTGCTGGTACCAGGGTCAGTGAAGGGATTTTTGAAACCCTAGGCGAAACCTAATTTTGCCCCCCCTGACTCCACACCCTTTGCCCTGCCCATGTGACAGGAGCCAGCGCTACTCGACAACTCTGCCAGGCACAAACCCTTCCTCCAGGCTCCAGCTGTCACTAACCAGACACAGACCACGGAATGCCTACTACTCTGATTGGCTTTATAGCACCAGGTGACGCTGCCGCTGTACAGGACAGGCCGGCCAGGAGGGAGAGACTCTACAAGGCAGAGCTGGCTGTACTGGCATGATAACCAGAAAGTCTCTGAGTGGGACAGACAGGTCGGTTACTGATGATCATAGAAGCATGTAGCAGCAGGGGATGTTTTCTTCCGTTCTTTTGGGAGACTCGTCACATGTCCTCCAGGCTCCAGTACTGCGATGTGCTGCGACTCTAATTACACTATCGGTCGGACAGAGCGGCTGCCTGAGTTAGATGCTGCAGCATGCAGGCATGGAGGGAAACCAGCAGATGGGCGCCCTAGGCGCCTGCCTAGCTTGTCTAGTGGTAGCACCAGCCCTGGCTGGTACTAGTCCCCACAGTTGAGAGTAAATTCCGAGCAAAGTGGTAAGGTCACTTTATGGAAATTTTGAAAAGAGTAGGGGAAGTAAACTACAAAGTTTACCAGCCAGGGAAATGGAAACCAGAGCAAATATATCACGTTAATCTCCTGAAACATTGAAAGGACAGAGAGACTTTACTGGCAGTGCCAACCCCCCAAAAGGACATGGCCCCCGTGACACCTAAAGTACACATAACTAAAACCTTGTCAGTGGCCCAACAGAATGGCGTTAAGGAGTTTGTGAGTAAAAATAGAGACTTTTTCTCTCACCTAGGCTGACTGACCACATTATACAGCATGACATAATTATACATACAGCATGAACCAGGTGTACACGTAAATGTAAAGCCCTATAGAACACCCAAGGCTAGGCGGGAAGTCGTTGCAAATGAAGTAAAGAACATGTTAGAGTTCGATGTGATAGAGGAGTCCCACAGTGATTGGTCAAGTCCCATGGTGTTGGTCACAAAGCCAGTTAGAACTATAAGGTTTTGTAATGATTTCAAGAAGTTGAACAGCGTGTTTGAATCAATGCATACCCAATGCACCCACAAATAGGTCAGAAAGGTCTCTGAGGCCGTTTAGAGGACTGGGTACAGAAAACATAAAATGTTATAGTGTTATGTGATAATTAATTGAAAAAACACACGTCTCTTTTTGCACAGGTGGCATGTACTGCATCATGTCAGGGACGCATGGAAAAACAAATGTGTATAATTTCAGTTAATGGAAAGTCAGTCACTGTTCTGTTCGAGTAGTGTTGTTACATTAGTCAAAGGTGATTTTATAAATCCTGCAAAGTTATATCCTAGAACTATTGGTGTTATTTGCATACATGGTGACACACGTGACCACCAGACTGCCGTGATTGGGATTGATACCCCTTGAGGCACTGGGACACATTAATTGGGGATGGTACCCTTACTGATTCATGAAGCCTTAGTGGGGAGAGATTTTCCACACTTTTGCAGGTTGTGGGAAAACAAAAGGAGTCAGGAGGACAGAGCTCCCCCTGCTGAAGAATCGATGCATACCCAATAACTAATTTAAATCGGACTAAAGGATATTGGCAGATACACCTAACAGAATCTGAAAAAGAGAAGATGCCATTTTCTACCCCTGGGGGTTATTCCAATATGAGCAGATACCATAGTGCCTCATTCCAGAGAATGATGAACAAGACATTAAGACCACATCACCAATATGCAGCGGCTTATTTGGATGATGTAGTCATCACCAGCCCAGATTTAGAATCTCATTTGCCTTGGGTACAAGCAGTAGTAGAGTCCCTTAAGTGGGACTTAAGCAGGACTTACTGGCAACCTCAGAAAGCGTGTCATAGGCTTGGAGGAGGCCAAATACCTTGGCTACATTATTGGTCGAGGCCTGACCAAGCCTCAGATAAAAAAGATTGAGGTGTTTCAAAAGTGGCCCCAACCTATAAATAAAAAGCAAGTTCATGCAAGTTCATGCATTTCTTGGGATCACAGGATACTACGCTTTATACCCAATTTTGCCACCATTGCAGCCCCACTGACCTATCTGACAAAAGATAGAGGGTCGGTCATGATTAAGTAGAATCCTCCGGCAGAGAAGGCATTTCAAATGTTAAAGCAAGCTCTTTGCGCACAACCTGTGCTCGTGACCCCAGATTTCACAAAACAGTTTGTGGTACAGACAGACGCCTCTGATGTGGGACTAGGTGCTGTCTGTCCCAAATCAGAGATGGGGAGGAGCACCCGGTAGTCTACCTTAGCAGAAAGCTTAATAAACATGAGAAAAACTATGCCATTGTCGAGAAGGAATGTTTGGCTATTGAATGGGCCTTAGATGCCCTCAAATATTACCTGTTGGAGAGACAATTCAAACTAGTCACTGATCAAGCCCCTCTCAAGTGGAGTAGAAAAACAGTCATGTGACAAGGTAGTTCCTTGCTCTTCAAGCTAGACATGTGCAGAGAAAAACAATTTGTTTCATTTTGTTTTCTTTGGATTCATTATTTACATGCGTTCATTTAGTTCGATTTGTTTCATTCGTTTAATTCATTTTCGGAATTTGTTTCGTTTATTCATTTTCAAATCGATTAGAAAAGTTTTCAAATCAATTTTGAATCGTTTTTGAATTTGAAAAGTTTTTGAATTTGAATCATTTCAAATTTGAATAGTTTTTTTTAAACTTTCAGTGTTTATTGACATTATAGATAGTTACAATGAAAACAGTAGAATGCCCACAAGTACAGCATAATTTGTAAAGACTTCCTTTTGTTGGTAATATACTTACATGAGGTGTTAATATACATTCATTATCTTTTGCTATGGAATGTGTACATTCATTCCTATAAAGAGGCCTATGTCTGGAACTATGCTCCCCACTCCCACTGGGGAGTGCCTGCCACCCCACTGGGTTCATACTGTGGACAGGCTGATTGGAGAAGTTTCATATTACTACAGTAGACCTTAACTTCAGTCTTATGACCATGGTATGAGGAAGTTAACAGTGTGCGTTTCAGTTATGAGCTGACAGGCACCTTTTGTTGGCAGTAAATCATGTACCAAGACCTAAGCTAGGTGCCGTCAAGAGGAGAAGAGAAGCAGAATAACTTACAGCTATAGGATGAGAACAGTACAAATAACCTTAACTTGTCCACACCATCTATTTCTTTTGGGTTTCAGTATGTGCGTTCTATCCATTTTTTTTTTTTTATTTTTTTTTAAATTGTTTATTTATGATATTTCAAAGTTGTACAATACAGAATATCAAAAGAGTTATCTGTGTTATAGAGTCAGTACAACATTTTTATGAAAAGATAACAAAACAAGAATAGAAAAGGAAGAAAGATTTAAATAAAAGGACCGGTATATATAAATGTCAAAGTCACAGTTTTTTCTCAGTTTTGCAGATAACTGTACCGGAAACTAAGATTTAAGGAGAAAAAAAAAAAAAAAAAAACACATAGCTGATTTTAGATTTGAAAATGGTAGTAACAGAGATAAAATGATCCAATAGAAAGTGAGGATCTTTGAACCAGGGTCAGCACCAGGAACCATAAAAAAGCATTCAGGTCAGTATAAATTCTTTAAAATCAATTATGTTTAGTCTGAGAAGGCGTGGGAGGCGACTCCAAAACGTATTGGGAAGCATCCCACTCCTTCCAGACTCTATAAAAATGTTGCACAGAGTCATCCACCATGGCAGTCATATGCTCCATCCTTCGTATATCTGTCAAGATAGAAAGGAATTGTACAAAGGTCGGAGGTGTGGTAGAAAGCCAACAGCTTGGGATAGCTCTTCTTGCTGCTAATAGAATGTAGGATGCTAGTTTCTTTGCTGCTTTTGGGATACCTGCAATTGGGAGTCCTAATAGATAGTGTATGGGATTTAATGGTATAGAGATGTTGAATAGTGTTTGTAGCACATCTTGGATCTGAATCCAGAATGGCTGGATAAAGGGACATTCCCAGAATATGTGCAAGTGGGTGCCTACAGCTTTATTGCATCTCCAACATTGGTTGGAAGTCTCTGGATGTCGAGCGTGAAGAATGTCTGGGGTCTTATACCAAAAGAAAAGGATTTTAACCGCCGTTTCTTTCTGTAGTACACATCTAGAGACTTTAGATGTTGATTCCCAGATTTTCCCCCAGTCTATTAGTGAGATAGGTCGGCTCAATACCTTCGCCCATTTCCTCATGTATTTATGGCTGGTATCATTCAATGGGATGTTTTCATGAAGTATTTTATATATAGACGAGATCTGCCGGGGTTCATATGGGCCTCTAGCACATAATAATTCAAAATCAGTGGGTCTCTCCAGAGAAAGGGATGTGGATATACTGGAAAAAAAATGTTTAAATTGCAAATAGGAATAGGTGAGTGTGTCTGGGATCTCATGCTTGGATTGTAGGTCTGAAAAGGATAAGATTTCGTATGTCACTGGGTTTACAATATGGCGTAGTTGGAATATTCCAGCT
>BLSH010198688.1:296580-311052 GCA_018402905.1 Glandirana rugosa
TGGCTTTGGAGGGGGATTAAGGTTGGGCTCTCTGTATTAACATGCGAAGGTGAAAATGCTTTCGTTTCTCCGGGATTGATACCGGTGTGCATTGTTTAGTGCGTAACTGATGTTTCCTTCGTTTGATGTTTATAAGTCGCTGGAGAGTGGGTATTGGAATCGTTTTGCCGCATTGGAAGCGGGGTAATGGTGTGTAGACGTTTTGGTAGTTCACTGGATAGCAACCCCTAAGGGGAAAGCGGATAGTCGAAGGTTTCTGCCTCAAGTTATGAGGTAGTCTCTGGAGGTACTTCCCCTAAGAAAGTACGCGTTGGACCCCGAGGGTGGGTAAGTTACGTGTGGCCATAGTTAGGGCCTCTTTGCTTTCGTAAAAGTGGAAGCGTACAATTATGTCTCTCGGGTTGGAATTAGGGGGAGGTTTCGGTGCCAAAGATCTATGGGCCCTGTCCAGTCGCCAGTCTATGTCCGGAATATGAGGTGCTAAGGTGACGAATAGCCCCAGGAGGTAAGATCGTATTTCTTTGTCATTGATCTTTTCAGGAACCCCACGGATTCTCAGATTTTGTCTACGCTCCCTGTTTTCCAGGTCCTCTTGTTGTAGCTGGAGCTGTGAGATCGTATGTTTGAGGGAGGCATTATCTTCCTCTAATACATGTACATATTGTACCATTTCATCGAATTTATTTTCTAGGGCGTCTGTACGCTCTCCTAATTTGTCAATTTCTCCCCTGAGTTCCTGAGCGATCTTCCCAACTTCTTTAGCAATATTGTGAGTCAGGTTTTGTAATAAAGCCTGTAGCTTCAAGTCCAGAACTGCTACTGTAACCATTGCAGTGGTGTCAGGGGGCTGAAGCGAGTGGTCAGACTGTGACATGCCTTCTGCTGTAGCGAGGATTTCAGCATAGTCTGGGGGTTCCGCCGAGCCACTTAAAGCAGGGGATTGTCTATCCATTTTTATCACCCATCTATTTTGTATGTTTGTAACCATACTTCCCATTTGCGTTGGAAAGCATCTGTTGTGCCTTGTGTAGTAGCAAACATGCGTTCATATGCACATTGCATTTTGACTTTTGATATTGTTTCTTCTACCGTGGGGGAGTTGTCTCTTTTCCACATGCTCATTAATGTCAGCCTAGCTGCTATCAGAATATGCATTATGATTGGACTCGATTTTGGGGAGAATTTCTCCAGGGTCAGGCCCAAAAGGGCCAGATGTGGTGTTGCTTCCACATTTAGTCCTATGATTTGGGAAATCACTTTGAAAATCGTTTGCCAATAGCTTGTGATAGATTTGCAGTGCCATAAAATATGGAGGATGCTGCCTTCTTGGGCATCTGGGTACATTTGGGTCAGTCGAGATGGAGTCAAGTACCATCTGTGGAGAATTTTAAGAGTATTTTCCCAATGTAGGGCACAGTGGGTTGCTTTCATGCTGTGGGTAGTTGCATATTCCCATTGTTGGATCGTGTAGGATTGCCCTAGATCCCTTTCCCATTTTACTATAGCAGCTGATTTTTTCAATGGAATGTCTAGTTGTAGCATACGATAGATGAGGGAAATACCACGTTTACTTTTTCCTTCTTTATTGTACCATTCCCAGAGCTCTTTGTCCAAAAGAAATATGAGTAGGGCCTATTTTACTCAGGAAGTGGGTAATTCTGTTTGAGGTGAATGGGTCTTTTGTCTTGGCGATGTCAGTCACCTCTGCCCATGAAGAGAATCCTTGTTTAGACAAGGGTTCAGTCGTCAGGTCGGATATAAGGAACTCGAATATTTGTAGGGGGGCTGCTGTTATTTCTATTTTAATGCATTCTCTATTGAGGTTAAGTAGAGACCTCCATGCTTCTATTGATGCCATCAGGGAGGGGTATTAAGGAATTTGGACGGGGTATCCTAAGCTTGCTGCCATTAAAAGGGTTTTGAGGCTCCTCTTACGTATCATAGCCTGTTCAATTAAGACCCAGGGTTTTGAATAGCTAGGAAGGATCCAGGCATTTAACTGGTCCAGTAGAGCTGCTTTATGGTAATCTTTAACAGAGGGTATCCCAGCACCACCCTTATGTCTGGGTTTCATTAATATGGAGAAATTAATTCTTGGTTTTGAGCCTTTCCAAATGAATTTTTTCAATATTAATTCTAGAGTAGTAAAGAACTCTTTTGGGGCCTGAATCGCCACTGTTCTGAAAATATATAAGATTTTCGGTAAGATGGTCATTTTAAAAGTCGCTACTCTTCCCAGCCAAGATATCTCATGTTTGCTCATTTGGGCTAATTCGTGTGGTATAGATTTAAGGAGTTGTTTGTGGTTGAAGTCATATATTTTGGCCGTGTTTCTAGGTATCTGGATTCCTAAATATTGTATCGTATTGGAGTCCCAGTTACAGGGAAAGATGGATCGGAGTTTGGATATATCTTTTTTGGTAAGGTTGAGGGGAAGGGCTTGATATTTTGAGATGTTGATTTTATAATAGGAGATGTTACCAAATTTGTTGATGATGTTGATGATATTGTTGACCGCAGGGATGGACTTTTCTAGATTAGACAGGGTTAGGATTACGTCATCGGCAAACAAGCCGATGGAATGGTTGTTGCCCGCTACTTTTAAGCCATATATCTCAGGGGAGTTTCTAATTGCTGTTGCGAGGGGTTCCATTATTAGGGTAAATATTAGGGGTGACAGGGGACAACCCTGGCGCGTTCCGTTTGTAATTGGGAAGTCCTCTGATAGGACAGAGGCAGTGTACACCTGTGCTGAGGGATGTGTATATAAGGCCGAAATTGCCGAATTGATTGTGCCTGTTAGGCCAAATTTCAGTAGGGTAGCCTTCATGCATCCCCAGTGTACTCTATCAAAGGCCTTTTCGGCATCAAGGGCCAAAAAGGCCGCTGGGGTTTTGTTTTGTTCTGCCAATTTGAGAAGATTTAAGATTCTTCTAGTACCATCTGGGGCTTGTCTATTTAATACAAATCCTACTTGGTCATTTGCTATTAGTGATGGGGTTATTTTGGCGAGTTTATTTGTTATAAGTTTAGTGAAAATTTTGACATCCGTGTTTAACAAGGAAATTGGCCGGAAGTTCTGTGGGGTGTCTGGTGGTTTGCCTGGTTTAGGTAGCGTTACTATAATTGCCTTTAGCATTTCATTTGGGAGCGTGCCCGAGGATGCTGCTTTGTTATAGAGATTTACAAGGTGGGGTACAATTATATCTTTGAAAGTGCGATAGTATTCTGCTGACAGGCCGTCCGGTCCTGGGGTCTTATTTATCGGCAATGCGTTAATTACTTGTAGAATTTCTGCATGTGTGAAGGGGGAGTTTAGAGAGTCTAATTGGTCCTGGGAGAGCGAGGGTAGCTCAATGAGGTCTAGGAATTCCTCTATTTGTTTTGGTGTAGGTTGGGGAGTATTAGGATCTTTCTCTAAATTGTAAAGGGAGCTGTAGTAGTTTTTAAATAAATCAGCTATGTCTTGTGGGTGGTGAACTTTTTTGTTCGTAGCTGTGTCTTGCATATATGCTATTTTTGTTTTGGCTTGCTTTATTTTTACTAATCTGGCTAGTTGTTTCCCTGCCTTATTGCCAAAGAGGTAGTAGGATACTTTTAAGTTTTTGATGGCTTTTTCATAGTCTGTAAGTAGTATTTGTTTAAGTTTGCTTCTAATTTGGGTTAATTTAGTAAGCGTGGTCTGGGATTGAAGTTGTTTATGTTGAGATTCTAGGGTTTTGATCTCACTCAGGAGGGATTGTACTTTCTAAGATTTTCTTTTTTTGTCTCTGGATGCTAACTGTAACAGGATGCCCCTAATGTAGGCTTTGTGAGTGCACCAGGTAATATCACATTTATCGCTTCCTAGTTCATTGAGTTGAAGAAATTCTTGTAGTAATTGGGCGACCCCCTCTCTGTGCCTTTTTTGTTGGAAAATAGTAGTATTGTTTCACCATAATTTGGTGGGTTGTATATTGTTCTTGTCAAGGAGTGTGAGCGTGATAGGGGCATGATCTAACCAAGTCAGATTCTCTATAGTCGCTTCACGGACTGAGTAGAGGGTGTAAATGTCCGTTAGAAATAAATCTATTCTACTGTATGTTTGGTGTGGATTGGAGAAGAACGTGTAATCCCTCTCATTTGCGTGGAGGCATCTCCACGTATCGTAGAGCGATTCTCTATGTAGGAGTACTTTCAGAGAGTGTGCATGGGATTTACTTTGACTGGAACAGTCTGAGTTGATGTCAGGCACAGAGTTGAAGTCGCCCAGCATAATCAATGAACCCCTCTGGACAGATTTCACCTTTTTGATCAATCTGTCCAAAAAGGACAACTGGCCCTTGTTGGGAGCATATACAGTTACAATGGTAAACAAAGCATTATTGAGAGTGCATATTAAAATAAGGTAGCGACCATTTGAGTCTTTGATCTCTTCCTGTAAAGAAAACGCAACAGAGTTTTTAATTGCAATAAGTACCCCGTTATGCTTGGTCTCTGCGTTTGCAAAGAATGTATGGGGGTAAAGTGCATGAGAGCATTTGGGGGCTTTCTGTGCTGCGAAGTGGGTTTCTTGTGCGCTAATGATGTCCCCTTGTAATCTTTGAGCCTCCGCCCAAAATAGCTTACGCTTGAAAGGACTGTTTAGGCCCTTAACGTTCATGGAGATGAACTTGATCGTCATGGTGGTGATTCGGTGGTGCTGGATGACCAAGGTAGCTCATTGCCTCTTAATACAGTTGGTGTGTGGATCAATGAGACCATTGTGGGGTTGTACAAGAATGTAAGGTGGACTGACTGGTAAGCAATTGGTGGGATGGGTGTAGCCATAAAAAGAAAGAGTTCAGTAGAGATTGATGTTCTCTTGGACGATAAATGGTGTGGACCGAACAACAAGATAAAACAAAAAACCAATAAACCGTAAAGGAAAATCTCGGCCTTGGGCCGAGGGTATTGAGGCAGGAACCCCTGCCCATCATCTTGAGGGGAACTATAGGCTCCACGGCTGGTGATAATGCACCGGAGCCTAGAAATACACATTAAGGATGGATCCGCCTAGGCCACTTTGACTAGCTACAGTGTCTTGCGAAAGTATTCGGCCCCCTTAAACTTTGCGACCTTTTTTAAACTAATTTTTTGTGAAGAATCAACAACAAGTGGGACACAATCATGAAGAGGAACAAAATTTATTGGATATTTCAAACTTTTTTAACAAATAAAAAACTGAAAAATTGGGCGTGCAAAATTATTCAGCCCCCTTAAGTTAATACTTTGTAGCGCCACCTTTTGCTGCGATTACAGCTGTAAGTCGCTTGGGGAAGTCTATCAGTTTTGCACATCGAGAGACTGAAATTTTTGCCCATTCCTCCTTGCAAAACAACTCGAGCTCAGTGAGGTTGCATGGAGAGCGTTTGTGAACAGCAGTTTTCAGTTCTTTCCTCAGATTCTCAATTGGATTCAGGTCTGGACTTTGACTTGGCCATTCTAACACCTGGATATGTTTATTTGTGAACCATTCCATTGTAAATTTAGCTTTATGTTTTGGATCATTGTCTTGTTGAATGACAAATCTCCGTCCCAGTCTCAGGTCTTTTGCAGACTCCATCAGGTTTCCTTCCAGAATGGTCCTGTATTTGGCTCCATCCATCTTCTCATCAATTTTAACCATCTTCCCTGTCCCTGCTGAAGAAAAGCAGGCCCAAACCATGAGGCTGCCACCACCATGTTTGACAGTGGGGATGGTGTGTTCAGGGTGATGAGCTGTGTTGCTTTTACGCCAAACATAACGTTTTGCATTGTTGCCAAAAAGTTTGATTTTGGTTTCATCTGACCAGAGCACCTTCTTCCACATGTTTGGTGTGTCTCCCAGGTGGCTTGTGGCAAACTTTAAACGACACTTTTTATGGATATCTTTAAGAAATGGCTTTCTTCTTGCCACTCTTCCATAAAGGCCAGATTTGTGCAGTATACGACTGATTGTTGTCCTATGGACAGAGTCTCCCACCTCAGCTGTAGATCTCTGCAGTTCATCCAGAGTGATCATGGGCCTCTTGGCTGCATCTCTGATCAGTCTTCTCCTTGTATGAGCTGAAAGTTTAGAGGGACGGCCAGGTCTTGGTAGATTTGCAATGGTCTGATACTCCTCCCATTTCAATATTATCGCTTGCACAGTGCTCCTTGGGATGTTTAAAGATTGGGAAATCTTTTTGTATCCAAATACGGCTTTAAACTTCTCCACAACAGTATCTCGGACCTGCCTGGTGTGTTCCTTGTTCTTCATGATGCTCTCTGCGCTTTAAACGGACCTCTGAGGCTGCAGGTGCATTTATACGGAGACTTGATTACACACAGGTGGATTCTATTTATCATCATTAGTCATTGAGGTCAACATTGGATCATTCAGAGATCCTCACTGAACTTCTGGAGAGAGTTTGCTGCACTGAAAGTAAAGGGGCTGAATAATTTTGCACGCCCAATTTTTCAGTTTTTTATTTGTTAAAAAAGTTTGAAATATCCAATAAATTTCGTTCCACTTCATGATTGTGTCCCACTTGTTGTTGATTCTTCACAAAAAATTACAGGGTCGCAAAGTTCAAGGGGGCCGAATACTTTCGCAAGGCACTGTAGTATTAGGAGAGCCCACTCCGCTATGTATGCTTCCCTTTGGACCAGCTTGAGTGTAACGGTTGGGGATTTCTGCGCTCTTCACGTGGTGGATCTACTGGGATGATGCCCCATTCTTTCAAGTGGCGTAAGCCTGCTTCCAGGGAGAGAATGTTGTAGGTTTTATTCCGATAGGTGACAATCAGTTTTGAGGGTGTCCCCCACTGGTACCTGATTTCATGGTTTCTCAGTGCCTTTGTGATGGAGATGAGTTTTTTCCTGTGAAGGATGGTTGCTTGTAATAAATCGGTGAACAATGCTACACCTGTAAATTTACCGTCTAGGTTGGGTGACTTGCGCATAGCTCGCATCGCTGCTTCCTTTATATGAAAATAATGGATGCGTGCCAGAACATCCTGTGGGGTTGCATGGGGAAGAAACGACGGTTTGGGAAGTCTATGCGCCCTGTCTATCTTGAGTTCCAGGTCTTTGGCGGTCGGCACTAAGCTTTGTATTAGTTGACGGATGTATGGTTGCAAATCTGTGTTTGATATCGATTCAGGGATGCAGCGGAATTTAATATTGTTCTGTCTACTGCGGTCCTCTAAGTCGGCTAATTTAGCCGCCATTATCTGGATGTCTGATTGTTGTTCTTGTAGTGCATCAATCATGCTGTTATGTGCTATGAAAGAGTCATCCATTTTGTTTTCTACTTGTGTCACCCTTTATTGCAGGTCCGTGATATCTGCAGTAACCGATCCCAGTGCTTTTTTCATGTCCAAATACATGGATTCCCTAAGGGCAAGCAGCATCCCTTTCATGTCGGCTACAGAAACCGGCTGAGAGAATGAGGGGAATTGCTCCAGAGGTGTTTGTGTGGTTTGCTCCTGGTCTGCACTCTCTTCCATGTCAGAGTCAGCTAGTTCTCTTTCCCCCTGTCTGGCCTTTTTGTTTTTTACAGGGCTGCGTGTTGTGGGGCTGTCAGGTGGTGAGTGTGATGGAGCCTCATATGAGGGGTTACTCACCACTGTGTCCGCTGATAATGAGGATGATGTGGAAGAGCTGGATTGTGAATAGGCCTCGTCTGAGGCTGCCGTGTGAGAGGACGGGGCGCCGCCATCTTGGTATACCCTCTCGCTCCTGACTGAGAAGAAATCAGTAAATTTCTGGGGCGCCGCTCGTTGTGAGCCTCTCTTCCTTTGCTCCCCGGGTGGAGAAGACATTGTGGGGTCCGTGGCCATTGCAATCGGGCTCTCCTGTATCACGCTTCGTGTCGCTGTGTGGCTTATCGGCCGAAGCTAAGCTAAAGTGCGGCCGCCTCCTCCGCCGGCTAGACACGCCCCCCAAATTTGAATAGTTTTTAATTTGAATCGTTTTCCAATTTCCAAGGGGAATGGGGTGGAGTGGAAAGTGGAGGAATAGAATGAAAAAAGATAGAATACAATAGAGGGAAATATAACAAAAAATGAAAGAATATAATGTGGTGGAGTGGTATAAATAAAGCAGGACTGGAGCAAGAGATTGCTCTTGGCCATGGACTGGGCCAACCCTAAGAGAGCTACTGATGTGAAGTGTTCTTTGTGAAAGTAAGAAAAATGTTTGTATTATCTTTGTTTTGTGGGTGACTGGGACAAGCCCTTCACCTGTGAGAGGAACCTGAAATGTTTAGTTAGTGCCTGAACGGCAAGGATTTATTTCTGTTTTGTTTTTTTCATGCAACCTTTTACATAAAACTGGCTACAAGTCTGATTGTAAGAAAGACTTCCCTTTTCCCTTGGAAGGTTAACCCCATTTTTTTAGCTAACCCCTCACAATATACAGTGTATATATACAGTATAGATCAGAAATATGAGTAACGGGGGGGGGGGGGGGTGTATATGGTGCTAGAAAAAGCAGTTATACAGTATATTAAAAATATTTCAAAATTTTAATTTGTATAGTTTAAAAGACATATAATAAAAACACAATATTAGCACAGTACATATCCACAATCTGTGTAGTCATAACAGGGTTGTTCATGGTGTCATATCCCATCCCGACATGTTTTGCAGTTATGAATTCCTGAGGTTATTTGTGAAGGACGCAGAGGTTTAGACTACAAAATAAAGAACATATAAACTGTGTGTGTATATATATATATATATATATATATATATATATATATATATATATTCGCACAGTATCTCACAAAAGTAAGTACACTCCTCACATTTTTGTAAATATTTTATTATATATAGAGTTGAGCGAACCCGAACTATAAAGTTTGGGTCCGTACCGAACTTTGGGGTGTCCGTGACCCGGACCCGAACCCGGATATTTGAAAAAAAGTTGCCCTTAGAAGCCATCACAGCCATGCCTACTAATGACATGGCTGTGATTGGCCAGTGCATCATGTGACCCAGCCTCTCTATAAGCTGGAGTCACGTAGTGCTGCATGTCACATGCTCTCAGGCTAGTGTAGGGAGTGGATGCTACCGGCGCTGTGAGGGACAGATTGCAGATCTGACATCTCATCCTGCATTACAGAACAATCTGATTCTGGACTAGGTAGAGATTACTACTACTACTGCTTTGAGGGACAGATTGCAGATCTCATCCTGCATTACAGAACGATCTGATTCTGGACTAGGTAGAGTTTACTACTCCTGCTTTTAGGGACAGATTGCAGATCTAATAGCATCTCATCCTACATTACAGAACGATCTGATACTGGACTAGGTAGAGTCTACTGCTTTGAGGGACAGATTATTGTTCTAAAATAATCTCCTAGTTCTATAGGGTCAGGTTCCTGCTGTTGCTGTAATTGACAGATTATTGTTCTAAAATCATCTCCTAGCGCTATAGGGAGAGGTTCCTGCTGTTGCTGTAAGGGACAGATTATTGTCCTAAAATCATCGCCTACTGCTATAGGGTCAGGTTCCTGCTGTTGCTGTAAGGGACAGATTACTGTTCTAAAATCATCGCCTACTACTATAGGGTCAGGTTCCTGCTGTTGCTGTAAGGGACAGATTATTGTTCTATAATCATCTCCTAGTTCTATAGGCAGAGGTTCCTGCTGGTGCTGTAAGGGATAGATTATTGTTCTAAAATCGTCTCCTAGTTCTATAGGGAGAGGTTCCTGCTGCTCCTGTAAGGGACAGATTATTGTTCTAAAATCATCGCCTACTGCTATAGTGTAAGGTTCCTGCTGTTGCTGTAAGGGACAGATTATTGTTCTAAAATTATTGCCTACTGCTATAGGGTCAGGTTCCTGCTGTTGCTGTAAGGGACAGATTATTGTTCTATAATCATCTCCTAGTTCTATAGTGAGAGGTTCCTACTGATGCTGTACGAGACAATTTATTGTTCTAAAATTGTCACCTAGTTCTATAGGGAGAGGTTCCTGCTGCTCCTGTAATGGACAGATTATTGTTCTAAAATCATCGCCTACTGCTATAGGGTCAGGTTCCTGCTGTTGCTGTAAGGGACATATTATTGTTCTAAAATCGTCTCCTAGTGCTATAGGGAGAGGTTTCTGCTGCTCCTGTAAGGGACAGATTATTGTTCTATAATTATCTCCTAGTTCTATAGGAAGAGGTTCCTACTGGTGCTGTAACGGACAGATTAGTGTTCTAAAATCATCTCCTAGTTCTATGGGGAGAGGTTCCTGCTGCTCCTGTAAGGGGCAGATTATTGTTCTAAAATCATGGCCTACTGCTATAGGGTCAGGTTCCTGCTGTTGCTGTAAGGGACAGATTATTGTTCTATAATCATCTCTTAGTTCTATAGGGAGAGGTTGCTACTGGTGCTGTAACGTACAGATTATTGTTCTAAAATCATCTCCTAGTTCTATAGGGAGAGGTTCCTGCTGCTCCTGTAAGGGACAGATTATTGTTCCAAAATTATCACCTACTGCTATAGGGTCAGGTTCCTGCTGTTGCTGTAAGGGACAGATTATTGTTCTATAATCATCTCCTAGTTCTATAGGGAGAGGTTCCTACTGGTGCTGTAAGGGACAGCTTATTGTTCTAAAATCGTCTCCTAGTTCTATAGGGAGAGGTTCTTGCTGCTCCTGTAAGGGACAGATTATTGTTCTAAAATCATTGCCTACTGCTATAGGGTCAGGTTCCTGCTGTTGCTGTAAGGGACAGATTATTGTTCTAAAATCGTCTCCTAGTGCTAAAGGGAGAGGTTCCTGCTGCTCCTGTAAGGGACAGATTATTGTTCTATAATCATATCCTAGTTCTATAGGGAGAGATTCCTGCTGGTGCTGTAAGGGGCAGATTATTTGTTCTAAAATCGCCTCCTAGTTCTATAGGGAGAGGTTCCTGCTGCTCCTGTAAGGGACAGATTATTGTTCTAAAATCATTGACTACTGTTATAGGGTCAGTTTTCCGCTGTTGCTGTAAGGGACAGATTATTGTTCTAAAATCATTGCCTACTGCTATAGGGTCAGGTTCCTGCTGTTGCTGAAAGGGACAGATTATTGTTCTATAATCATCTCCTAGTTCTATAGGGAGAGGTTCCTGCTGGTGCTGTAAGGGACAGATTATTGTTCTAAAATCATCGCCTACTGCTATAGGGTCAGGTTCCTGCTGTTGCTGTAAGGGACAGATTATTGTTTAAAATCGTCTCCTAGTGCTATAGGGAGAGGTTCCTGCTGCTCCTGTAAGGGACAGATTATTGTTCTATAATCATCTTTGAGTTCATGACTACCACTGAATCACTTTAGAGCACTGAAAAGCACTTTAAATATTGGACAATTTCTGTTGCATTGTACTATGTGAATTGTTCACTTAGGATTTTATTAGAGTTATCACTAGGATACTTATGGAGGATGGTTTTGATTTTATGATTGCCACATATTATTTGCACGTATTTCACATTAGGATTGCACTTTAATACAGTTATTGATATATTTATATTTAGTTTGCACATGGCACTTTGTAACCTCATAAGCTGGTACTAGAACCTTTACAGCAGTAGGTGAATTTACCATAGCAAGCACTGTTTCTTTAACCATATTTAAGACCATTGTGCCTGTACAGAAGATGTACAGAATAAGAGATCAGTGTAAAAAACAGGAACCATTTTTCCATTGGACCAAACTTCATAGTGACACAATGCATGCATAGTAACCCAATACTACGTACTAACTCTTTCTCAGAGCACTCTGGTTTGATCATGGGATCGGCTCCCAGCAGCGGGGGACAGGGGAGAGGTAAGTCTATGGTTGATGTCACACCTAGGCAGCCTATGGGTGATGTCATCACCCATCCATTCCACTCATTGTCTGTGTTCTCTCCCCTGAACCTGGTCAATAGGAAGATCACATGACCGGATCGGTGCTCTCTGAGAATAATTAAGTAAATGCATCTTGCTTTTACAGGGTAGCTAGAATAGGAGTTAGGCCCCTGGACTTCTACTTTAAGAACATGGAATATTTGGAGAAGCATTCCTACATCTGGTTTTCAGTAGGGATGGGTCCGCGGTTCGAGACGAATGTAAGTTCCACTCGTACATTGGGCACTTGCTCATTCATCGAATTTAGAACATTATGGGGCATTCGCAGCAACTTTGCCGCCGCAGAGCGCCCCGTAATGCATTGTGTGCAGACGGTGTGCACAGCTCCTCCCCGTTGGGAGGGCTCCCGCCATTTGCATGCTTTTTGCTCTGACAATTTACTTAAATGGCCGGACTGGGCCACCCAGCAACGTAAGCGAGCGACCTGCCCTTCTGACGTCATGTGACATCTAAGGGGACGGGTCATGCGCGTACATCACCAGATGGCTCCACCCTGCCATATAAATAAACTGTCACAACAAATCGAGCTCAGTCAGCCGGAGCCGACCCATGAAGGAGAAGCTTTTTTTTTTTTTTTTTTAGGGGTCCGTCATGCGCCGTGATTGACAATGGATTACGGAGGACATTACAGTCAGGTCCATAAATATTGGGACAGCGACACAATTCTAATCTTTTTGGCTCTATACACCACCACAATGGATTTGAAATGGAACGAACAAGATGTGTTTTAACTGCAGACTTTCAGCTTTAATTTGAGGGTATTTACATCCAAATCAGGTGAACGGTGTAGGAATTACAAGTTTGTATATGTGCCTCCCACTTTTTAAGGGACCAAAATTAATGGGACAGATTAACAATCATAAATCAAACTTTCACTTTTTAATACTTGGTTGCAAATCCTTTGCAGTCAATTACAGCCTAAAGTCTGGAATGCATCAATAAATACAAGAGAACAAGTTCCATTGGCAGCCATACATGCCCACGCCATGACACTACCACCACCATGCTTCACTGATGAGGTGGTATGTTTTGGATCATGAGCAGTTCCTTTCCTTCTCCATACTCTTCTCTTCCCATCACTCTGGTACAAGTTGATCTTGGTCTCATCTGTCCATAGGATGTTGTTCCAGAACTGTGAAGGCTTTTTTAGATGGTGTTTGGCAAACTCTAATCTGGCCTTCCTGTTTTTGAGGCTCACAATGGTTTACATCTTGTGGTGAACCCTCTGTATTCACTCTGGTGAAGTCTTCTCTTGATTGTTGACTTTGATACACATACACCTACCTCCTGGAGAGAGTTCTTGATCTGGCCAACTGTTGTGAAGGGTGTTTTTTTCACCAGGGAAAGAATTCTTCGGTCATCCACCACAGTTGTTTTTCGTGGTCTTTCGGGTCTTTTGGTGTTTCTGAGCTCACCGGTGAGTTCTTTCTTTTTAAGGATGTTCCAAACAGTTGATTTGGCCACACCTAATGTTTTGCTATCTCTCTGATGGGTTTGTTTTGCTTTTTCAGCCTTATGATGGCTTGCTTCACTGATAGTGACAGCTCTTTGGATCTCATATTGAGAATTGACAGCAACAGATTCCAAATGTAAATAGCACACTTGAAATGAACTCTGGACCTTTTATCTTCTATTTGTAAATGGGATAATGAGGGAATAACACACACCTGGCCATGGAACAGCTGAGCAGCCAATTGTCCCATTACTTTTGGTCCCTTAAAAAGTGGGAGGCACATATACAAACTGTATACTAAAGCTGAAAGTCTGCAGTTAAAGCACAACTGGTTAGTTTCATTTCAAATCCATTGTGGTGGTGTATAGAACCAAAAAGATTAGAATTGTGTTGATATCCCAATATTTATGGACCTGACTGTATTTTTTTTTAAATAAAGGACTTGTCCCTAATTGTCTCCTGTGTTTTTTTCTTTTTTGACAAGTTTTGGTGAATTAGTAGGGGTACGATGCACCAGATGGTTGGAATTAAAAGGGGGGCTTCCAGATTCCGATAAGCCCTCGGCCTGCAGACCTCCACAACCACAGCCCAGGGTTGTGGGGAAGAGGCTCTTGTCCCCATCAACATGGGGACAAGGGGGGGGCGCATGCGCGCAGCTCATGAAGACGGACATGTCCTCCTAGAGCTCCGCACAGCATCGGGACGAACAGCCGAGCCGCCAGCAGCCTGACACCCGCAAACGCCAGATCACACCCCCGCTACCTCCTGGGCACGGAACGATCCGACCGTCATGGTCGCAACGGGGCTAAAACCAAAGCTTCGGAACAAAACGATCCGCGAGGCCCTAGCCCGGGCCTCGTCCAAGATGGCGCCGCCGTCCACAACAAGAACAGGTACGCCGAAAACCCCCAGACTGAGACCCCAGCGACACCCAGACGAAGGGGAATCTGATTCGGACACCCTAGCCTCCCCTCTCCCCTCACAGCAGGGGGACCTTCACCCAAATATCCTTCAGCAATTTGAAAAAATGCTGCAACGTGCTTTAAAGCACACCTCAGAGCAGATTACAAACAGGCTCACAAAGGAAATCAGGGAGCTAGGGCAGCGCACAGCAGACCTAGAACAGAGGGTGGATGAAATGGAGCATCATATCT
>BLSH010198688.1:318747-353705 GCA_018402905.1 Glandirana rugosa
GTATTGTTCTATATGCAATATTATTTTCTTCCAACAACAAGTAGTAGGAGAATCAATGTTCCACGACTGCTGTTACGATACCATGTTCAACCGTTCTTTGGCCACTATGTAAAACTTTAATATCAAATATCGTCTCGCTCCAACGGAGACTAATATGGATCGACAAAGACCACGTTTACCATGATATATTGATTGCTAACCAAAACTATATTGGCCTCCAATCTCTAAAGTCGAATCCAAATACAATACTTCGCTATTCCCCCCGTTACGGGGATTTTTAACATCCGCTATCCACTCTTTATCTTCCTTTTCCTCTCTCACCATTCTTTCCTACCTCTCTTGGAATTCTCTTCCAAGGTTTCTCCTTCTACAGCCATCGTCTTAAGGTTCTCTCCATCCTTTCTTACCACTCTCTCCTTTTCCTTCTATTTCTCACCTATCGCCTACAATTTTTAGGGGCATTGCCCCCCTTATCGCTTCATAACATAAACCTAAGCTGAAATCTCTAACCTCCGGTTATATCAAAACCAATCGTTAGTTATATAGTACCATTTGCACCAGAAACAGCTAGGTATAATCAGAGGCAACCTCGCTCTGCTATAAACTATAATTTCAAAATGTATCACCGGTTTCTTGCCAACTTGTACCATAGCATTGTCGTCAGCACCTTGTAACTAAGAGGATGATGAACAACAACCTTCTTTTATTATAACGTATATCTTGTTATGTTATGACTGTTTTTCGAATATTAGGCGTGCCAGCCTACCATGTTGTACTCTCTGTACCCCTGCCTTCTTTTCCACAATAAAATATTTGAACAAGAAAACATGGGGACAAGGTGCTTTGGGGTGGGGGGGGCGCAGAGCCCCCCTGCCCCAAAGCACCCATACTCCCCATGTTGAGGGCACGTAGCTTGGTCTGGTTCAGGAGGGCCTGGTTTGGACTGGGGGGGACCCTATGCAAATTTTTTCAGTGATTTTTCTGTATATTGCCAGGAACCGGCAATACATTACAGCCGCGATAATAAATGACAATTTTTCCTTCACAAATGTCATTTTGCTCTGTTCTAAACATCACAGAGACTAAGGACCCCCCCCCCCCCCTTGCACATTATTTAAAGGAATATTTCATTTTTATTGTTTCATTTTAAGCATTATTAAAATCACTGCTCCTGAAAAAACGATCGATTTAAAAAGCATTTTTTTGCATTGATACATGTCCCCTAGAGCAGGACCCGGGTCCCCATACACTTTTTAGAGCAATATCTTCGCACAAATTTTTGCCTGTTCACATGTTCTGGTGCGAACTGAACCGGGAGGTGTTCGGCCCATCTCTAGTTTTCAGGTGTATTGCACAACTTTGTCATAGAGCAAATGCTCTTGGTGCCTTTTGTTAGTGAGTACACACCATGGCAATAAGCCGGGGACTAGGCTTTGTTTTTTAAGTATATTGGTACATAAACGGCAATTCAAAAGGCAAATTTATAAATGTATAGTGGTACTGCGTTATTACACCTTGTACTAACACATTTTTATTGGTTTCAGTATGGTGTGAGTTGTTCTAACCTGAATCTAATGCCTTCCGTCACTTTTATAATCAACGGCTTGGATTATTCACTGACACCTGAACAATATATGCTTGAGGTAAGTGCTGTTACAACTTATATAATATGATATGAATTATTTTATAGATTCTTTCAAAACATATTGACCCAAGCACAAGTACATCTTAAAGAAACATGATAAGTATAAAGACATATGAAAACACTGCACTGCAATTTTTCCTGTGTTGTATTAGGTATGACCATCACCTCAACATTTGTAACATGTAACATTTGGAATATATTCAGTTAATGTTGTGCTATTCACTTCTATAAATCCAAAGGCTACCCTACAGAAATAGAAACCTACTCTTCTTGTATAAAATATGCACACATCAGTGTTAGTATTTTTCTTAGATGTTTTAAAATATTCAAATGCACATGCACTACAATTTAAAGTAAATTCAAGAATTCAGTCATAATTATCAAATGCAAGCCAGCTCTTGACAATAACCATGCCAATTATTGTAATCAATCTTCTTTGTTGGACCAGGGTCCTTGCTAATAATTACTCTTAGTTCAATAGAAGACAGTGATGATTGGTTTAGGAGGTGATTTCACAGAAGTGTAGCACTGGGAAGATAATAGATTATCTCTGATCTTACACCACCCAGTAATATTGCATTAAGATCCTAGCTTGTACGCCTCTAACAGCACAGTGCAATAGGCCTTTTATAAACGGATTGACTTTACATATACTGAACCAAAGGAAGCTTCTGATAGAAATAAGTGAATGCAAATCAGTTATGCTCAGTTAATGGCAATGTAAGTGGCTGTGGCTGCATTGTGTTAAATATTCTGTGAGGCTAACTGCTTCAGTGTCAGTGGTCAATGGACTAAAGGATTCCTTGGCATAGGTGGTCAGCAGATGGATAAATGCATTGGTAACTATGGCATGAAGATGAATGCATTGGTGTCTATGGCAGTAACATTGCCATAGTGCTGTTGGTTAATGTAGAAAGAATGTCTAGACAACCATATCAGTCATAAGAAAAATGCTCCAGCACCAGTGTTCATTGAAGGGTGTATGACCCAGTTTTGTGGGATAAAGAATGCCTTGTGAGTGTAGGAGGAAGCATGCTTCATCTTCAGTGGGATTAAGAATGCCCCAGTTACAATGGTTAATAGGATGAAGAATGCTTCATCGGCACTGGTGGTCAGCAAGAATGGAAATGCACCAGCCTTGGATGTCAGCAGGAGAAAAATGCACTGACATTGATACCATATCTATGGCAGGAAGAATGCCTTTGGAGTCAGTTGGCTGTGTTTGGAGAATGTCCATGTATGTGGGAGTTAAAATGCTCTAGTACTGGTGTTCATGGTAGGAAAATTCCTCACGGTTGCTAAGATTAAAAAAGCATCTATATCAGCATCATTTTGAAGAAGAATGCCCCATTGTCTGTAATCAGAGGGATGAAGTACATACTGTGCAGTTATACCACGTATTTAAAAAAAAATCTTTAGGGGGCGCATTAGCGGCGCTGACTGGGATGGATATGCCTCCCTGAAGCTCTGCGGTTGTAGTAGAAAGCCTGATAAAATATCCACACGGCTCCCGAAACAACAACAAACGATACCTAAAGACAATATAAGTCCCTGTCATTCATCTGGGCACAGTAATGGTATTGGGGGGAGCCTGCTCTAGGAATAAAATAGACAAAAATACTCTCCTCATTCCAACTTTTTGCTGACCTGTCACCAATCACAGTGGCCAAACGTCAAGAGCTCAAACCCCTACTTCAAATCCTACATCAAAATCAGATCTCCTATCAGTGGGGTTTGCCATTTGCAGTACTGTTCTTGTTAGGTAAAGATCCATCAGATGAGGAGAATGTGGTATTTCTGTGGTGGATATTAGGAGGTGTTCTGTGTTCCATCAAACAAATCTCTTGTAGAATGTTTTGTAACTCATCAAAAGAGCGACATGTATGTTTGGAATTCTTATAGGTGAAACGTACTGCAAATGGCAAACCCCACTGATAGGAGATCTTATTTTGATGTAGTATTTGCTGTTACAATATGATAAGTAGCATATAAATGATTAGAGATATCGCTTAAACAAGATGTCTCTGATCCTATATTTTTGGTTACAAAATGTTTCACTAGACATTTTATTTTCTTACGTTTACATTTTCTTATATATTGTGCTCTAGTTAAATTATATTAATATTTCAGTAGCCCTGGTTATTATTTCCTTTTTATCATAATGCATAAGGCTGTTTCTCACCCTGGAACTTGTCACTGCTAACCTCCTTTTTCTCTATCCTTGGGTACTGCTCCTATTCCCTTCATTTGGAGGACTTCCCTTGGATAGACACAGGGCCTCGGGGTTTGAGAATATCGCACACCCTGTACGCCATTCCTTTTCTCTTTTTTACAGTTTATAACATATTCTGATATCTTTTTCCCCTCCTTTGTACTTACAGTATACTACTTAATTTTGTTGTTGCCTCTCTCTAGCTACTTAATTTCCTTTCCTTCTTCTTTACTCATTTTTAATCTTCATATGTGTGTAGTCCCTGGGCTCCAGTCAGCCCTAGTAGGCCGAATAATTTCAATCTCTGTGATAGCCCCTCTAAATATACTCACTTTAAATGTACAAGGTCTCAATATTCCGCAAAAGCCCACTAGAGCTTTTCGTTCCTTAGCATATAAGAAGGCCCATATCCTATGTCTCCACGAAACCCATTGCATCTAAAAATCTTCCCCTAAATTCTTTAGCTCCTCCTACCCTCAAGTTTACATAGCTTCAGCTGATATGAAACAAAGGGGAGTTTTAATAGCTTTCCATCATACTACCCCTTTCTCTCTTCTGGCAGAGCTCAAGGACCCTGAAGGGAGATATCTAATACTCACTGGCCATCTTCATGATTCTCCAATCATGGTTGTTTTCTACTATGCCCCGAATAAATATCCAGTCAGTTTGCTCTCACATTTGCTACATGTGGTTGATGCTCATAAATTTGGTACCCTCATTTTATGTGGAGACTCACATCATATCCTCTACCCATTCTTGGACAAATCCCCTATCCCTATGACCTCTAGTCACCAGGGGCTTTCACTCCAACAATTACTCCATCAATATTCCTTGATCAATTCCTGGCGGGAATCAAACCCATCCGAACATCAATATACTTTTTATTCTTACCCCGATAAAACCTTCTCCGATATTGATCATATTTTTATCACAATAGGCATGTCTGCCGAAATCCTCTCCTCTTCAATCATCCCATTCACATGGACTGACCATAGCGCAGTATTCACTTCTCTGTCATCTCTTATTCCCAAAATGTATGATCCCACCTGGTGTATTAAGGATGCAATTCTGTCTCATCCTATATACTCTAATGAATTAGAACTAACATTAAAAGAATATATAACCAATAATTCTATTCCTGACATATCATCTAAGGCAATCTGGGAGGCTCACAAAACAGTTCTTAGAGGACACAGTAGATATATATAGAGCTGCGCTGTAGATATCAATATGTATATTGCAGAGTTTTTTGAATAATGAAACTTGATGTTAATAAAAGAGTCTTTATAAAAGGCGGGGTGACCAATCAATTAGAAACACCCAGTGCACATCCTATGTTTGTGAATCTGCCACCGGACAAAAGAAAGGCTTACCAAACCTAGCTGGAAGCCAGGCTTGTAATTGTAGTATCAGGATCACTTATTCCACAGGTCTCCACAACACTAGGGACACAGCATACCCATTTCCTCAGTAGCAGGCAGACGAAACATTGATATAATGAAAATAGTACATCCACTAGGGGGCAGCTCCTCTGTATATCCTCATAGTATTATGCCATTTTCATAACGGACCATAAAAGCAGGAAAAAGCAGAAAGAGCCCCAATAGTGAAGCACAGTACGATTGATTTATTCAATAAAAGATACAAGGTACTCACAAAAGTAAAATGTTTAGCAGCATGTATCAGCGTATCAGCGTGTAACTCAAGCCGGCTCTCACAAGAACACAAAGGTGACGTCAGCGCGAGTCACCATATTTATACCTGGTAGCCGCCCATCGGTCTGAGATTTGGGCAGCCATCTTACTTGCTGGAGTCAACTCCCTTATAGGGGAAGTACCACCCCCAACGGGCCGTAATTGTTCCGCCCTCGGACTAGAGGCACTTTTGGCCATCTTAGCTATTGGAAAAATTCCCATCGCATGACGGGGCTTATCAAAAAATGTCGGCCTTAAGGTGCCTCGGATTGTCAGAATCATCATATAGCATGAAGTAAGATACTGCGACCCCTATTGATGTTACATAAATTAAAAATAAAAATAAATTCATTATAGCCATAACTAATGTCAGCCAATTAAAACAAGTTCTCTGCTACTAATCAAAAAATAGCAAAAATATTTAGATAGAACGGGAAGGGCTAAAAACCTATAAACATGGTCACCCATGTCTCAGACCCGGTTCACAATAACTGTAATATAAATGACAACATTTAACGTATGAATAATAAAAAATTGTGTTGCATATACAATCTGTGAAAATCAAAAAAATATAAGAAATTATTATTTTCCATATTTGTTAAAAAAATGTAGAGAAAAAATGAATGTAAAAAATATATATGAATATATAAAAAAACAAAAAAAACAAACAAAAATGATATAAAAAATAAATACACTGTGGGAAAGGAAAATGTGTGGGAGACATAAAAAATGAATTAGACCCAAAATGAAGCCTCACAATAACCCGTATGGTGGACCTAATTAAGAGCTATCTATGAAGGCGTTCACATCAGTGTCCACGTTCAATCCATAAGGGATGTAAGACTTAATTTTATATATCCACGACATCTCCAATTTGGAGATACCTCTAATTGTGGATCCACCTCGCCAATGAGGTTTGAAGTGGTCAATCCCCAAAAAGAGGGTCTTGGAAGGATTCCTATTGTGACAATCCCGATAATGCCTAGATAAGGAATGGTTCTTGAAGCCCTTGAGTATATTCGTAATATGTTCATTGAGCCGCACTTGTAATGGCCGCTTGGTCTGGCCCACATACTACAAGCCACAAGGACATTGGATCAAATAAACCATGGCCCTGGTAGTGTAGGTAATAAATGTTTTTATCTTGAATTGAACTGATCTACCTGTAGATGTGAAAGTATGGGCCCTCCTCCCCAAAAGGCTGTTGTAAGTGCATACCCTGCACCTACCACACTTATAAAACCCCGTAAATTCCTGAGAAAACATTGGCTTTTGGACTGGGGGTTAAGGACATTGGGGGCCACCCTGCTACTCAGAGGGGGAGCTCCTCTGTACACTACCGCTGGGCGGTCTGGGAGACTATTCTCCAAAACATGGTCACTCTTCAAGATATGCCAGTGTTTTGAAATTAGCTGTTTTATCTGTTTGGCCTGAAAAGAGTAGGTAGTGATAAACGGTATAGGATATTACTGGCATGCCTAGAGTCTTTAATAAACGATGGCATGCCCTTCACTAGTGGCTGAAGAAAGAAATCTATATAGTTGCCCACCCGGGAAGTCACTGAGTCAATGCCACTGACTATGGGACGCCCGGGTGGGCAAATGGGGTCCTTATGTAGCTTAGGTAAATAATAAATTACCGGAGTTCTGGGGGCCTTCGGTACCAGAAAAAGTCCCTCCTTCTTGGTAAGTATACCTTTTTGTAAACCACTTTGGACTAACCTATTTAGGTCCTTCCTATATGAATTCTTGGGATCTGCTGGTAAAGGTATGTAGGTGAATCTATCTCCAATAATTCTGTACATTTCGTCCATATATTGGGTCCGATCCAACACCGCTATTCCTCCCCCTTTATCGGCTGGTCTAATCACCAAGTCTTTAGTGCCACATAAAGAGTTGAGTCCTACTTGAAGGTCATGATTCAACCGTTTTTGGGCCTCAAGTGCTTCCAAATCCCTTAGGACCACCTCCCTAAATACTTTAAGCGAAGGGACCAAAGAGCCCGGAGGATTATACAGGGATGCATTAGCTAACCCAGTATGTCTGAATTTCGTGGATATTGGACGATTATCACTGATGGGATTCATTAATAAATGTCTCTTAATGTTAATCTTTCTCACAAACTTGTGCACGTCCATATATGTTTCAAACTTATTAAGCGGTCTGGGGGGGGCAAACTTGAGACCCTCATCTAAGAGTCGTATTTCAGACTCGGAGAGGGTCTTGGAGCTCAAGTTAAAAATACCCGCCCCAACTACATCCTTTGTCTTTTTAACTCTGAGTCGCCTCCCCCCTCTGGTCCCTCTTCTGGTTCGACCGGCCTCTTTTTGCCCTGTCCGGGTCTGTGAAAACCCCAACTTGGATTAGTACCCGGTTCAACGCACGGGGACATCCCCCCATTTACATCTACAATGTTGGGTACACCAGCCCTAGGGGGTTCAGGTCTGAAAACAGAGGATGAGGGGCCAGCTGAATTGTTAATGTCTCTCACTTCAACGGCACCCAAGTCCCTAAGTGGGTAGAATCTATTAGTAATGTCTACTTCTTCCACACATTCTTGGGCATAATAAGGGAGCTGTTAAATATTTCCTCCTGACTTGCCTTTCCTTATAGGATCTTTACCTTTGGCAGAAGCCAGAGGATGTACCTTTCCACGAGGAGGGTGTCCATATTGCTGAGTACGGTTAAAATACGAATCATTTTGAGGATATGTTAAATGAGATGGAGGTTCTTCACTATAATTATTACCGCACCCAGAGCGGGGGACTCCGGGGTCACCATTTCTCCTACCCCTATGCCCAGTGCCTCTACCACCAGGTCTTGTAAAGAACGGGCCTTGCTGATTTCTTGATGGACTTTGCCGGTAAGGAGAATGGTAGTCAGAACGGGCAATCAGCCCACCAGAGGAGCTTGTATTTGTCAATCTTCTTTTCTTAAAAAAGAAAAGCAACAATTAACAACATAGTCTGGAGACAGAGTTTGGCCTAGCTCATAATTCCTTCCAATCTAATCCCTACTCTGTAACCAGATTATGATTTGAAAAAGCATGTTTGGAACTAGAATTTTTTCTCTCAGATGTTGCTGATACAATTGTTAATAGCTCTAAACATAAATTCTACCTCAAAGCTAACAAACCTAAAACACTCCTATCCTGTACTCTTAAAAAATTAGACCACACATATAAACCAATTAGACTAAAAATATCGCTTGACACATTTACAAGTAATCCAGTTAAGATCCTCTATACATTTCAGAAACATCTGGCCTCACTATATAAAACAGAATGATCTCTTGCTCAGACAAAAGCAGACTCCTTCTTTTCACAATTCAATCTATCTATCATTCCTTCCACTTACCGAGATAATCTCGAAAAAGCAATAACATCCAGTGAAATTATAGCAGCCATCAAATCTCTCAAACCCAAAAAACGCCCAGGCCCTGATGGCTTTTCTGCAACTTATTACAAACATTTGCATATCTCCTAGCTCCTTTTTTGACTGATGCTTTCAACTCCCTACTAAATAACTGCTTGTTTTATCCATAAACTTTAACAGCAATAATCTCTATGATACCTACGCCCCACTCCGATAATATGTCTTGGTCTAATTACAGGCTGATTACATTGCTTAACATAGACATTAAACTTTTAGCGAAAGTATCAGCTCCGCATCTTAATACTGTAATTGGTTCCTTGATACACAAAGATCAAGTCGGATTCATACCATCACATCAAGCTGGTGATAATGTACGTAGAGCTATGTTATTGCTACATGCTGCAAAATCACATAAAATTCCTTCATGTTTTTTATCTCTTTACTTCAAGAAAGCTTTCGACACAGTATCGTGACCCTATCTGCAATACACCTTGCAACGTTGGGGATTTAGTCCCCACTTCCTTGGTTGGATATCCTCTTTATATCATGAACCTACAGCATATGTCAAATATGCCGGTTATACATATGCTCCATTTAAAATCTGTTTAGCAGACCATTGCCAAGTCCTGGATATCATCAACATTATGATATCATCAACGTTGATTGAGACCAAGCATAGAATCAACCAAGTCATGATCCATTCTAAGATTGAAGCTGTTTAAATGACACAATAAATACATTTGAAAAAGTCTGACATCCCTGGATTGAACATTACTTACTTCCCAACTTTGATGCTTCCTTAATGATGCCTTGGTAATACATGTATGCCATTACCACTTTCGGGCTTGGCTGAAGCCTTGCGACACACACTCCCCCCGACTCTCATTCTTTCACTTCTCACTTAGGTCCCCATTGCTATCTATCTTTTTCCTCATACAATTTCACATTTATTATTTTTCTTTACCATCTTCCTTACTTTATTAGTAATATCTACTTTTATATCTATTGCATTTCACCTTAAATCTTCATAACATAATTATTTAGTACATTTACCATATTAACCTATCCTTCCCCACATATAACCTCTTGTAAACCTTTCTTATATTTCCCATCAGTAGTTATATTCTGACTTAATTGTATTATTGTCATTAACTCTTATGCACTTTATTACTTTAACTAAAAATTACTCTGTATTACTGTAACATTATAATTATATTGTTGTACCTATACAGTTGTATGCTAAAGTTTAGGAACCCCTGACAATTTCCATGATTTTCATTTATAAATATTTGGGTGTTTGGATCAGCAATTTCATTTTGATCTATCAAATAACTGCAGGACACAGTAATATTTCAGTAATGAAATGAGGTTTATTGGATTAACAGAAAATGTGCAATAAATAAAAATTACAAGAGAACGTTTTGCACGCAGATCCCTGAAGTGCAATATAGGGGTCATCAGCGCTCCCCCCGTGCACGCCCACACCCCAACAATGGGGGGTGCCACAGGGGGCACAGGGCAGCGGCGGGCCCGCAAATGGGGGGGATTGAGGCGCAGGTCCAGCCATGCATAAAGGGGAACACTGAAAGAGGCATGGATTCGGAACTCCGCCCTGAGCACCCAATAATTTCAGTTAGCCCGTACTAGTATAGAAATAGGTAGCGCGGTAGAACCTGTTAAACATTATACGGCATAGCATAAATAACAGAACATGAATAACCTGTAAAAGTAAAGTCATGAGAGGCAGAGGCCACAGTTCAAACAACATTTACAATGAACAGGAACAAACCACCTTTAAGGCAATGGGGAGACCCGGAAGACTCACGTGCGGTCATTAGGCTGTGCAAGAAAACCCTCTAGACCGAGAAAGGTGGGGTAAAGAGGGAATGTTACCGGGTGTTGAATTGACCCAAGGGCCAGTGTAGCCGGATGGTCAAGTGGAGTTATGGGGGGTGGAAGACTTCCTCGGTTGGGAAACTTTCTGCCACTGCTCTGATAGTGCTGGAGGTCAAAGCGGGGATATCCTCCTGCCACCCCGGGGGCTCCGGGGGATCAATGTTTAGATCCGCACAAAAGTTCTCTAGGTCCTCAGGGAAGCGGAGGATAGTGGTTCTGCCATCCCTATTAGCAATCAGACAGGACGGGAAGCCCCATTGGTACTTGGTCCCGTTAGTACGGAGCTTATCTGTAAGGGGTTTCAGAGTACGGCGCCGGTCCAGAGTCTGTTTAGCCAGGTCTGGGTAGCAGGAGAGGTGTACGCCATCAAATTCTAATGTTTCGGCTTCCCTAGCCTTCTGCATAATCTGCTCCTTTTCCTCGTAGTAGTGGACCCTGCAAATGACATCCCTGGGCTTTTCGGAGGTGATGTTCCGCGGGCGCAGGGTGCAGTGTACACGGTCCAGCTTAAGCAGGTGGTTGGTGGGGTTGCCCAGCAGGGTATCGAAGATGCCCCGCATGGAGGCCTGGAGGTCATCATCATGGGTAGATACGGGAAGGCCCCGGATTCTGATGTTGTTCCTCCGATTTTATTTTCTTGATCCTCCAGCTTGTACATAGCCATCCTGTGTGCGATGGTTAGCCTGCGTGTATGTGCTTGCAGGTCTCTAATGGCTGCCTCGTGGCAGTTGAGGCAGAGTTTGGATTCCTCGACCCTGCTGAGCACCTGGGCTAGGTCCATATGGACCACAGAGACCTCCTTCTTAATAGCCCTTTCAAGGCTATGTAGCATAGATGCAAGCTCGGACTTAGAGGGGAGACTGCTTACCAACGCCGCAACCTTGGAGTGGCGGGTGGCTGACTCCTCTTCGTCTGATCCGGCATACGAGGTGGGAGACTGGCACCTGGTCACAGGCCCTAGCCGGGGGGGCGCAGCCTTCTCCACAAGGTGAACGGCCTAGGCCATCGGCTTCCAGCGAATCCTCCGGTTCCGTCGCCGGGAATCTCTTAATAGAGCCGGTCGGCTTTAAGGGAGGGACTTCCCGGTCAGTTTCCCCATGTCAGAAGGTGGGTGATTAGCGCTGTGCAATGGGCTGAAATAGTTTGAAAACGGCACCCGGGACAGAGCTCACTAGAAGAGCGACCTCACTGCTCCATGCGTAAACCACACCCCAGGCACAGTTCTTGTCAAGGCCAGAAGTGGCAGACAACATAAAATATTGGAGAGGCAAAGTCGAAGGATGGTGAGAACGGTCAAAAACAGCCCACGGACCACCTTCAAAGGCCTACAACATCAACTTGCTGCAGATGGTGTCGCTGTGCATCGTTCAACAATTCAGCTCACTTTGCACAAGGAGAAGCTGTATGGGAGAGTGATGTGAAAGAATTCTTTTCTGCACACCCGCCACAAACGGAGCCGCTTGAGGCATGCAAACATACATTTGGACAAGCCAGCTTCATTGTGAAATAAGGTGCTGTGGACTGATGAAACAAAGATTGAGTTATTTGGTCATAACAACAGAACACAGAGTTCCAAGAAAAACATTTGCTACCCACAGTAAAATTTGGTGGAGGTTCCATCATGCTGTAGGGTTGTGTGGCCAGTGCCGGTACTGGGAATCTCATTAAAGTTAAGAGTCACATGGATTCCACTCAATATCAGCAGATTCTCGAGAATAACATTGAGGAATCAGTCACAAAGTTGAAGTTACGCCGGGGCTGGATATTTCAACAAGACAACGACCCAAAACACTGCTCAAAATCTACTCGGGCATTTATGCAGAGAAACAAGTACAATGCTCTGGAATCGCCATCTCAGTCCCCAGACCTGAATATCATTGAACATCTGTGGGGTGATTTGAAGTGGGCTGTTCATGCTCGGCAACCATCAAACTTAACTGAACTGGAGATGTTTTGTAAGGAGGAATGGTCAAAAATACATTCATCCAGAATCCAGACACTCGTTACAGGCTAGAGGAAGCGTCTAGAGGCTGTTATTTATGCTAAAGGAGGCTCTACTAAATATTGATGTGATTTTTCTGTTGGGGTGCCCAAATCTATGCCCCTGTCTAATTTAATTTTGATGCATATTGTGTATTTTCTGTTAATCCAATAAACCTAATTTCACTACTGAAACATTACTGTGTCCTTCAGTTATTTGATAGATCAAAATGAAATTGCTGATCCAAACACCCTAATATTTATAAATGACAATCATGGAAATTGTCAGGGGTTCCTAAACTTTAGCATACAACTGTATGTAATAATTAATTTTTTTCAATGTAATCTACAACGATATTGTCTATATTATATTATTTTACTTGTTTAAGCCCAATAAACAAATTTAACAAGGAGAAAAAAATCTTTAGAACTTCTTGCCTTTTAAAAAGGATGTGCTAGAATTATAAATAAAAATACCCTGCATTCATTATCTACTCATAAGACTCAACTAAACTTTGGCGTATTCAATAACTTATTGGCATTCATCAAAGAGCAGAACACTGACCGTTCTCAACTTTTCTGTAAAGGTGACTAAAGCCTCGTACACACGGGACGACGATCTTACATACGATCGTCTCAAATTGTATGTTGGCTGTTGCATCTAGCATACTGACTGCACTACACGATCGTACGACCAAAGAAAGAACGTTCAGGTGCATGTAATTAACATCCGGCCGTTCCTGACTTCTGCGTGTTTTGCACAATACCACTTGTTGTACCAACTTCTCTGTACACACGATACAACGGTCGTATGACCGCTTGTTGGTATGACCAAGTTTTCTAATTTGCTCATACAACTCCCGTTGTATGACCGTCGTATGTCGGCTGTTCTAATCGCAGGTACGAACGATCGATTTCGCATACAACGGTCGTTCGTACGACCTGTTGTATACGACCGTCGTCCCGTGTGTACAGGCTTAAGATTGTCTTTTAACAAACTCAGCAAATGGGTTGCATCAAAGGGCATAATATGTGTGAGAAGGAGAAGAAAAATGCACTCCTGTGTTGCCGCACTGTGGCTATGAGTTTAAGTCCTACTAGTAGAGTCCATTCACACAGGAGCAACTTGCGTTCAAAATTGAGTCGCCTCAAGTCGCCCCTTGACATCTGAAATCCCATTGAAGTGAATGGGAGCCGACTTCAGAAAAGCTTCCTGCATGACTTCAAGGCGACTTCTATCCGACTTGTGCCCATATAATTGAATAGAAGTTGCCTCCAAGTTGGATCCCCCATCTAAATGGAAGCAACTTTACAGTGAAAAGAAAATAATTTATCCAGGGCAACCCCCTCCCTCCCTGCTCTGATTGGCCACAGGCAAAGTCGCCTGGAATGAAGTCTTGTTGTAAGTCACCTGAAGTCGCGCTGAAAGTCGCCTAGCATGTGTGAATGCGGGCGTAGTGTTTTTTTATATTCTTGCTCAGTTTGTGTGGGTTCGTTCCAAGTGCTCCAGTTTCCTACCAACATACTGATAAGCTCATGCTTAGCATTTGTTTCACATATTGTGTACTAGGGAATACAAGCTAAACCTGGCAATGTTTTCACATATAGCATGAAAATGCCACTGTTTTCACAGTAACCAAAATAGGAACAGGCTTGTTAAATCAAAGTTTTCTCCAATATTCAGTATGCAACAGAATTTTACAAAAACCTCATTCCCCTGATCCTGCAATTGTTATTGACTTTCCCAAAACCCTGAAGATAAAATTCTGAGCTCTGCATATTTGATGACATATTGGCACATGCAGAGGTGTTCTTGAGGTGCTATTACTAGCTCGCAAAAAAAAAAAAACATGGAGTGAATCTGTTTCACCTTGTCACCCTGAGTGGTTCATATGCATTCTTTATTTTTTGCATAGTTGTCTAGTGTCCCATATTTTGCATAACATCCCAAATATGTTCATATTGTAAAATATAGTAAATGTTAATATTTCTACTTTGGTTAGAGTTATTAAAATGTTGATAACATTAAAGCGGTATGAAACTCAAAATCAGAAATGTAATATATTGTAGCTTACCAATCATTAGATGTGGTAGCTGCATTCATTTTCTTTTTAGGCTTTTTCTTTCTCTAATACAGGAGGTGTATTACTGGCCAGGTCACCAGATGAAATGGAAAAAATGCCTAAAAAGGTAAATGAATGCAGCTGTCACATCTAAGAATTGGTAAGCTGCAATGTTTGCTTTTGACTTTAATACTGCTTTCATAAATGGAGATTGCACAGTACTATGTATTTTGTGTCTTTTGTTATAAACACTAAATAAAATTCTCTGGTTTTGTTCTTTGTATGTAAGTATTGGACATTAATGCGTTTTAAGCCATGCCTCTTACACGATTTAACCATGACCAGTTTTTGCCACAGAGCATGCCATTCTTATTCTTATAGGTTGACTTTACATGTTTCCCTTATACTGTAAATGTGGCACATCCCCACCCTGCACAGCCAGAATCACCATGGGTCTAATTCACTATAACTCCAAAATCTACTCCTGCAGTGTCTGAAAATACCTCCCAATTAAAGGCAATTAAGACTTCAGCTCTCACAAACTGGGAGGAAATGTAAACAGAACAGAGATCTATTTGCCTGGAAACATGCCTCTCAAATCACATATGCCAAACACTAGCCATCAACGGGATTTGAACCTGCAACTTACAAATTCCTCCATTTAAAGCTTGTATGCAAGTTATTTGCCATAAAACAACATTATCACCCCCATCTCTGACATTACCATCCCCCATGTCTGACATTACCACCCCCATCTCTGACATTACCACACCCCAGGGGAAATTTATTAGAGCTCCAAAATGTACTCCAGCAGTGCCTGAAAATACCTTCTGATTAAAGGCAATTAAAATTTCAACTCTCACAAACTGGGAGGAAATGCAAACAGAACAGAGCTATATTTGCCTGGGAACATGCCTCTCAGATCACATATGTGAAACACTGGCCGTCAAATGGGATTCGAACCTGCAAATTACAAAATTCCTCCATTTCAAGCTTGTATCAAGTTCATTGCCTAAAAAGTGCATGGTGACCTGAGTCCTGCCCTAGGGGGCATGTATCAATAAAAAAAAAGTTTTAAAATCTATAGTTTTTTCAGGAGCAGTGGTTTTAATAATGCTTAAAGTGAAAAAAAAATGAAATATTCCTATAAATATTGTGCCTGGGGGGTCCCCTTAGTATGCGTGTAAAGTGGCTCCTCTCTGTGAAGTTTAGAACAGTGCCACCGCAAAATGACTGTCATGACACCTGGGGTCAGGTGACAGGTGCACACTGCTGGGGTGAGAATCACACTGAGGGTTGCGAAGTGCACCGCTAAGGTTGTGGACCTATAGCTGACTGCTGCTAATGGGCTGGTACGGAAGAGGAGCACGGACACTGAAACACAGGGAGCAGGTGCATTGGTTTCCCATTGGTGCATTGCTAGTGCATTGGTTTCCCCAGGGCGGAGTCTAAGAGCCAGGAGATATTCGCTAGAGCCTCTGATGATGAGGATGGATTTGGCTGCAACTGGATCCAGGTCACAGCCCCTGGGGTCCCCTAGCTCACGCTCGGCTGGCTACAGGTGGAAGAGAGGAAGAAGCAATGCAGGAACAGCAAAGAATAGTCAGCGGCCTAGCAAGGGGTCAGGGCCACCAGCAGACAGGAGAAACAGAGAACAAGCCAAGATCAGGGTATCAGGCAGGCAGGGATAGTCAGAACAAGCCAAAGATCGGTAACCGGAAATAGACACAGAGCATACAACAGGAACAACCACACACAAAGCCAAACACACACATCGTTGATCGGCATAGGAGGTTTGCACTGCCAGGTGTTGTATAATGGTCCTAATTAGGGCCTGGGGTGGAGCCCAACTGAGGAGGGCTACTAAAGCACACAGGTGAGGGAGGCCCGGCTTCTAACTGGACACATGCAGCAAAGGTAGGAAACAGACAAGACATGAATGTTTACTGTGGTTTCATGACAGTGCCCCCCCCCTTACGAGGCCTCCCCCTCCCCCACTTGGGTCCAGGCTTGGAAGGAAACCTCAAATGAAACCTTTTTCATGAGATGAGATGCAAATACTCCTGATTATCCTCAGAGACCGGAACCACGGTAGGGAAAGGACGAGAGTTATTGAGGACTAAGGGCTTCAGAAGGGAAACATGGAAGGAGTTAGATATCCTGAGGCTTTTGGAGATCTGAAGTTTAAAGCAAATCGGATTAACCTTATAAATTATAGAATGCGGACCAATGAATTTTGGTGCAAATTTCAAAGAAGGAACCCAGAGTTTGATGTTCCTGGTGGAAAGCCAGACCTTGTCTCCAATCTGTATAGAAGTTTACGCCTGCGACAGTCGGCAAAACCCTTAAATCATGAACCTCACCCAAAATGGTATTGAATGATTGCTGAACAATAGCCAAAGCTGGGATATCTGGAGAACAGGACATAGGAAGAGGAAGCTGATGGTGTCTTCCAAAAAGTTTGTCATGGAGTGAGGGGAATCCTCCAAGAGATGACGCCATTCCTCTAGCGCCAATTTAATAGCAAGAAGCTCCCGATCGCCAATAGCGTAATTTTTCTCTGCCTGAGAAAATTTTTTGGAGAAAAATGCACATGGTTGTCGTTTATTCTCAGATAATTGAAGAAGCACCGCTCCTACTCCAGTAGAGGAAGCGTCCACTTCCAAAAAAAATGGATCCCCAGGATCATTGAACGCGGTGACAGCTTCAGGAGGCCATTCCTTGGCATTAATCCCTTTCTTAGTCAAGGCAATAATAGGCACAGCAATAGAGGAGTAGTTCTTAACCAATTCATATCCGCGCTATAGCCAATTGGCGGCTACAGCGCGGATCTAAATTGCCGGGAGGCCATCAATAGATGTCCTCCCCTTTGGCTTGTGCCAGGCGTGCTCTCGCTGCCGCTGCATGCCTCGTGGGCGTGCCCACGGGTCGGGCGGACTCGATGTCCATCGGAGACCCACGATCTGGTCACAGAGAGCCAGAATGGGGAACCACTGATGTAAACACGGCGGTTTCCCATTCTGTGAGGGGGGGCATGACAGATCTACTGATCCCTGTGATTGGGATCAGTTAGATCTGTTATTCCCCTTGTTAGTCCCGCCCCACCACAGTTAGAACACTTACAGGGAACACATTTAACCCCTTCACTGCCCCCTTAGTGTTAACCCCTTCCCTATTTATACAGTAATCAGTGTCTATTTTTAGATCTGATCGCTGTATAAATGTCATTAGTCCCAAAAAACTGTCAAAAACGTCAGACAAGTCCGCCGCAATATCGCAGTCCCGATAAAAATTGCAGATCGCCGCCATTACCAGTAAAAAAAAAAATAATAACAAAAACGCCATAAACCAATGTCCATAATTTGTAGTCCCTATAACTTTTGCGCAACCCAATCAATATACGCGATTGCGATTTTTTTTACCAAAAGTATGTAGAAGAACATATGTTGGCCTAAACTGATGAATAAATTAGTTTTTTTATTTTTGGATATTTATTATAGCAAAAAGTAAAAAAAATAGTCCTTTTTTTCAAAATCGTTGCTCTTTGTTTGTTTATAGCGCAAAAAATAAAAAACCGCAGAGGGGATCAAATACCACCAAAAGAAAGCTCTATTTGTGGGGAAAAAAAGGATGCCAATTTTGTTTAGGTACAGCGATGCACCGACCGTGCAAATTTCATTCAATAGTGACAGCGCTGAAAACTGAAAATTGGTCCGGGCAGGAGGGGGGGTTCAAGTGCCTAGTAAGCAAGTGGTTAATAAATTGCTTATAATAATTCGATAAACCAAAAAATCGCTGTGTAGCCTTGAGGCTGGCAGAAAGAGGCCAGTTGGTAATGGCCGAGACATTTTTGGGATCCATACGAAGACCCAAACTGGAGACAAAGCATCCCAGAAACAGGACCTCAGAACATTCAAAAGAACATTTCACCAGCTTGGCATACAGGTTATTTTCCCTAAGGCGCTGGAGTACAACCCGGACATGGTTTATGTGGAAAAGCATATTTTCAGAAAAGATTAGAATGTCATCCAGATAGATGACCACAAATTGATACAGCAAATCCCTGAAGACCACATTGATGACGTTTTGAAATACAGCTGGAGCGTTACACAGCCCAAAAGGCATAACCAGGTATTCATAATGCCCACCTCTCATGTTAAATGCGGTTTTCCATTCGTCACCTTCCCTTATTCGGATCAGATTGTAGGCACCCCTGAGATCCAACTTGGTAAAGATGGAGGTGCCTTTCAATCTGTCGAATAGCTCAGAAACTAGGGGTAAGGGGTTTCGGTTCTTGACTGTCACCACGTTTAAACCTCGATAATCAATGCAAGGTCTTAACCTGCAATCCTTTTTGGCAACGAAAAAGAATCCTGCTGCCGCACGTGTCGAGGACTTCCAAATGAACACTTTCTTTGGGTTTTCAGTGACATACTCTGACATGGCCTGGGTCTCTGGGATGGACAGAGGATAGGTACGACACCCTGGGCAGAGTCACTTCTGGAACAAGGTCAATGGCACAGTCAAAGGACATGTGAGGAGGAAGCACTTCAGCTGATTTATTACAGAAGACATCCTGGAAATCACTATATGCAGTGGGAAGGGTAGAAGAAACTGACGTGGTGGCAACAGGAAGGCTCTTCTTTGGGACCACCTTGAGTACACAGGACAAAAAGCAGAAGGAACCCCAAGCCAATATCTGCCCGTAAGTCTAGTCAGCATGTGGAGAATGGACCTGTAACCAGGGAAGACCCAATATGATAAGGGTTCTCCAGTACATAAAGTTGCCAGCAGCTCCAGAATCAAGGTATGCCAGGACCGAATGAGAAGAAGCACCGGTGTGAAGGAATACAGACAGCAGCAGACGTGAAGGTGAGGTTTCTGGGTCCAATACTCCACCTTCTAGATGTATTAGACCCAAGCAAGTGTCATGAAAATGACCTTTGCCCCCACAGTAGAGACACAGGCTCAAGGTTCTGCACTTAGCATGCTCCTCGGGGATAGCCTGGTCTGACCCTGTTGCATGGGTTCCTTAGCTCCACGGATTGCAGAGAGGGGAGCTCAGGCTGACTAGGGGTCAAGGAACGCTGGCGTCTTGTTTCTAGGGTCCTCTCCTGAAAATGAATGTCAATCTGGTTAAACAGGGAGATTACTTCATCCAGATTCTTGGGGATGGTTCTCCCCACTAATTCCTCCTTTCCTCGATCAGAGAGGCCCTGTTAAAAGGTTGCAACTAAGGCCTCATTGTTCCAGTTCAGCTCAGCAGCCAGAATCTGAAAATGAAGAGTATACTGCCCCACAGAAGCGGACTCTTGGCAGAGGCGTAAAAGAGTGCTATCTGCTGAAGAGACACGGCCCAATTCCTCAAAGATGTTCTGAAAGAGTTTCAAGAACCTAGACAGGCTAGAAACCACTGGGTCACTCTTCTCCCACAGATGGGCAGCCCAAGCTAAAGCCTCGCCAGACAGGAGAGAGATAATGTAGGCCACCTTAGCCCGATCAGACGGAAAGTTTTGAGGCTGGAGCTCAAAATGAATGGTGCACTGACTGAGAAAACTCCCTGCAGGCCTTAGGGTCCCCAGAGTAATGAGCCGGAGCCGGTAATTGCAGCGGGTTAGCGGCTGCGAGTGTGACCAGAACTGATATGGCCTCAGGCTGCTGTAGAGCTTGTTGGACTGGTGATCCTAGGGAGGCCTGCAGCTGGTCAAAGCGGAATGCCAAATCCTGCAGGAATCACATTACCTGAGTCTGATTAGACTCCTGGGTCTCTAATCTGCGGATTATGCCCTGCAGCGGATCATATGCAGGTAGCAGCACTTAAGCCGGGTCCATGGCCGATCAAACTGTCACAACACCTGGGGTCAGGTGACAGGTGCACACCACTGGGGTGCGAATCGCACTGAGGGTTGCAAAGCACACCGCTAAAGTTGTGGACCTATAGCTGACTGCTGCTAATGAGTTTCGGCTGGTACCGGCCCTGGAGCACAGATATTGAAACACAGGGAGCTAGCGCATTGTTTTCCCCAGAGCGCGGAGTCTAAGAGCCGGTAGGTATTCGTCAGAGCCTCTGGTAGTGAGGATGGATTTGGCTGCAACTGGGGATCCAGGTCACGGCCCCAGGGGTCCCCTAGCTCAAGCTTGGCTGGCTACAGGTGTAAGAGCGGAAGCAGCAGCACAGGAACAGCAAAGGAGAGTCCGTGGCCTAGCAAGGGGTCAGGCCACCAGCAGACAGGAAAAACAGAGAACAAGCAGAAGATCGGGATATCAGGCAGGCAGGGATAGTCAGAACAAGCCAAAGATTGGTAACCGGAAATAGACACAGAGCATACGGCAGGAACAACCACACATGTAGCCAAATACACACAACATTGTTCGTAATAGGAGGCTTGCACTGCCAGGTGTTATATAATGTTCCTAATTAGGGCTTTGGGTGGAGCCCAGCTGAGGAGGGCTGCTAAAGCAAGCAGGTGAGGGAGGCCCGGCCTAGCCTCTGGACACATGCAGCAAGGTAGGCAACAGACAAGACATGAATGTTTACTGTGGTTTCATGACAATGACATTTGTAAAGGAAAAATTGTAATTTAAAATCACTCGCGGCTGTAATATAGATAAACATCACTGAAAAAGCATTGCATTGGAGGTCCCCACAGTCCATACCAGGCCCTTTGGGGCCCTTATTAAAGGGGCTTCCAGATTCTGATAAGCACGCCGCTCGCAGACCCCTACAACCACCAACCAGGGTGGGGATGAGGCCGTTCTCCCCATCAACATGGGGACAAGGTGCTTTGGGGACCCCATAGCACCCTCCCCATGTTGAGGACATGTGGCCTGGTACAGTTTGGAGGGGGGGGTGCTTGCTCATCCCTACCCCCTCCTGCCATTCCAGGGCTGCCTGCTCAGATAAGTGTCTGGTTTGGATTTTGGGGGGACCCCAACACCATTTTTTAGAAAATTTAACGCGTGTTCCCCTTAAAATCCATACCAGTGGAGTTCCACTTCAAATCTATGCCAGACCCTTATCATGCACTGTATATAGTCTACACTGAATGCAGCATGTTATATATATATATATATATATATATATATATATATATATATATATATACACACCATACTGTACATATATATTCTTACACTGACTTTATTTACTCTATCTACACTGTATACTACACTAACTACACGCCACTAACTAAAATACCTAACCTGTCGCTATCTCCGCAAATGTTTTCACTATATTCGGCTGCTGTGTAAGCAGCTTTATATAGCGCACGCTGTGCAATGATTGGCCAAAGGCACCCTGCCTTTGGCCAATCATGGCTCTCACAGCAGAGCGTGTTGTGACTGGCCAAAGCATGCAGGCCATGTGCAGGCTTTGGCCAATTAGCGGGCGGCATTCCACCACAATTTTACTGCATTATGGGGCGCTCAGATTTCCCAGGAATGCCCCATAATATTCGGGATCCGCCGAGCAAGCGAATCCCCATGTTCGAGTCAAACATACATTTGACGCTTTTTTTACATTTTTGACATAAAAGATTGGACAAAAAATGTCTTCATTTTTCAAATATTTTACACTTTTTAGGTGAATGGGTAGGGGTACGATGTACCTGATACCCATTCACACAGGGGGACCAGGATCTGGTGGCCCCATTGTTACAGGGGGCTTCCACATTTGATCAGCCCCCCAACCGCAGACCCCAACAACCACCAGCCTCGGTTGTCATGAAGAGGCCCTTGTCCCCATCAACATTGGGACAAGGTGCTTTGGGGTGGGGGGCACAGAGCCCCTACTGCCCCAAAGCACACACCCCCCTCATGTTGAGGGCATGTGACCTGGTATGGTCCAGGAGGGGGGCCCTCACTTGTCCCCCCATCCTGACCTCCAAGCTGCATGCTCAGATAATGGTCTGGTATAGATTCAGGTGGTGATCCCCTTCCGTATTGTAAAAAAATTTGGCATGGGCTTCCCTTTAAAATCCTTCCCTAAGCCAAAGGGCTTGGTATGGATTGGGAGGGGACTCCATGCTTTTTTTTTGTATTCTGTATTGCCAGGAGCCAGCAATATAGCTGCAAGCAAGTTGAAATGACATTTTCGATCAATGTGGGGGAGGATGTGGTAGCTATGTTTGGTGTGGGTGAGGTTCACTGATTTGTTTATTTGGAGTCACCACACATTTGCTTCCAGCCCATGTGCACACATCACTTCTTGTTTACAGCCACGTTACACTTCCTGCATTTATTCTGCTGATGTATATCTGTAAGGACTATGCAAATATAAAAGAGAGGATGACTCCTCAATGCCAGTTCACACTAGTGTGATGCGGGAATCCTGCAAATCCACTGCGGGTTCCCGCATCGCACCTGACTCGCATGGCAGTTCACACTGCTATATGCGAACTAAGGGAAGTGTCAATGCAAAGGTAACGACACCCCCATTTCAGCTCGCATATCACAGTGCGAATTGACAGTTCGAACATGAATCGGATTGCATAAGTGTTCACACCCATGCAATCCGATTCCTGTCGGAGTTTGCAGCGCGATCTGCAAACTGATTTGGGGATGTCTTTAGCTTGCTATTGACACTCCCAGCAGTTTGCATATAGCAGTATGAACTGCCTGTGAGTCAGGTACAATGCGGGAACCCTGCAAATCCACTGCGGGGTCTTGCATCACTTCCGACTCGCAGCCAGATCCCACTGCCATATGCAAACTGCTGGGAGTGTCAATAGAAAGCTAATGACACCCCAAATCAGTTTCCAGATTGCACTGTGAACTGCAAATTCAGACAGGAATCTGATCACATGGGTGTGAACACCCATGTGATCTGATTCTGCTGCATAACAAAAAAGGGTCCTGTGAGTTTGGTCGGGATGCGATGCGAATTCATCCATACTATGTGTATGGCTGAATTTGCATAGCAAAGAGATCGCATGTGATTTGCACTGTGGTGTGTACGGCAGGGATGAGGTGTTAGAAAACGTGTCAAGGATAGGGCAAAGCGGTGTGTTTTAGTCCCCTCCCAGGATGGTCAGGCCTGTTCGGAATCCCGCCAATAAGTATGTTACGTTTCGGAAAAATGGGACTTGCGACGAATTGGGGCTGTAAAAATTTGCCAATGTGACAGTCTTTTATTGATCTGACCTTTGAGGAAAATATACCTCCCTCCCTCATCCAAAGCTGAGTCCGATAGTTGCCATTTCAGGTGTTTGGAGATCACTTCCTGCATTTGTTCTGCTGATGTATATCTGTAAGGACTATGCAAATATAAAAGAGAGGATGACTCCTCAGTGCCAGTTCACACTAGTGCAATGTGGGAATCCTGCAAATCTACTGCGGGTTCCCGCATCGCACCTGACTCGCATGGCAGTTCCACTGTGGGGTCCTGCATCACTTCCGACTCGCAGCCAGATCCCACTGCCATATGCAAACTGCTGGGAGTGTCAATAGAAAGCTAATGACACCCCAAATCAGTTTCCAGATTGCACTGTGAACTGCAAATTCAGACAGGAATCTGATCACATGGGTGTGATTCTGCTGCATAACAAAAAAGGGTCCTGTGAGAGTTTGGACGGGATGCGATGCAAATTCAGCCATACTATGTGTATGGCTGAATTTGCATAGCAAAGAGATCGCATGTGATTTGCACTGTGGTGTGAATCACATCCGATCTCGGACACCGCAGCACTGTGAACCGGCCCTAAGATAATCCACTTCCCCAAAACGAATTAAAAAGTAAGACGTTACAAAAGAGAAGAACAACAATCAAAATCAATTTTCTTTTATGTTGTCAGCAGAAACACAAGTATGTACATATTTATTGGCATTAAAGTATTCTACAGTATATATGGTGATACACTTAGCAAAACAGTTAGCAATTGGTTTCTAAGGGCTCTGCTCATAGGAGCTTACAATCTAAAATTGGACAAAACCTTACAGTGGACACAGCTTTACTTTCACAGTGTATAACAGCCCACACATTTCATAGAACTACTCAACACCCACATCACATTTTTAGCTGCAAAATTTTAGAAAGATGCTTAACAGTCATTCTAACAAAGCATTACAACACCCCCAATCTGACAGCATGGTCAAATAAAGCCACTTTTGATGGTCAAACTGCACAATAATTTCAGAAAACAAACAGCTCTAGTGTGACATTTGTCATTATGCACAATATCATTCCTTATCCCAAAAAAAACCACAGCAAAAAAACTTAATCTCTTTTCAGGCCAAACCAACCCCCCTAATTGTATTCTTTCTACAAAAGATGTTTTGATTTCTTTGGGGGGTTTTCTGTGTATGTATTATTTTTTGGGAGAAAAAATGAATAAAGATACAAAATTGGAAAAATAAAAGTTTAAGAGGGAGTGGTAATTTTCTTTAAATAACATAGTAAGAGAGAATCCTGATGGATCTATGACACTAAAGTCCACACCTCTGGGTAAGGGGGGGGGGGGGTAATATAGAACTCTATATAGGGCCCTGATCCCTCTAAGTTCCTTGAAAAGCTCCTCTGTGACACATATGGCAAGGAGGCATTCTCTCCAACATTTGTGGTGGAGAGGGCCCACCGCATGTCTGGCAGACCCCCACCGCTCGGTGCACCACTGCGCACGTTTATTGTGGAGTTACTACAGTTAAGAGACAGAGATGCTATACTTCGTCTGAGCAGAGAAAAGGGAAATATTCCCTTTGGAAATAAGAATATTGCGGCTTTCCCTAATTTCTCGGCAGAGGTGCAACGCAAACGTAAGAGCTTCACAGAAGCCAAGAGACACCTTTGCATCAAACACATCAAATACGCCACGAGGTTTCCTGCATGTCTCAGAGTGGAAGGGGAAGACAGAGTCCATTTCTTTGAAGGCCCTGAAGCTGTGATCACCTGGCTCGAACAACAAGAGACAAACAGATAAGTACTTTCTTGCCCCACACTCTGCTGGTTCCCACAATGGCAGTGTAGTGATATGCCTTACTTGCTCCCGGTTTCATGGCGGGTGCTTTTACTTATTCCTGCCAAACCAATTCTACTCTTCTTGATTTCATGATGGAGACTCCCCCATTTTGGTTATTACTTTTTCTTCCCCCTCCTATTACAGGGGACAAGATGTATACCCCTCATGTTAACCTCTACATATTTAAGATGGGGACCCTGCTATGTGTTGGAATACTCTCTCCAGAGATTGAGATTATTTTACTGGCCATTCCCAGAATCCGCCAGTAGAGGTCGCTGTTGACTTGTACCTGAACAATGTTTGCACCTACTAAGCCAGCAATTTTCTTTCCTACCATTTCTCATGGACAAGCTGGTTTGGGTTCTTTCTATTTCATTTTTTCTTTTTAAACATGTATCCTTCTTTTGGTCTATATACTGTGTAAGGGCTCTATCGCACGGCAGAGGACATCATCTCACCGAAGCACACACGCTGATAAGCGAACACAGTCCTATGTTATGTTTGGTTACACAGCGAAGTCTCGCCCCATGCAGAAGGACACACAACCTGGCCAAATGCCTTTCAATGGTAGTATTATGCCTATTATTCCCACTTGTTTCTAAGATCAATCATATGAGCTCATTGAACTGGAAATATGCACTTTGTTTAAGCTTACAACAACTAGAGCCATGCGCAGGTTGTATGTTATGTGATTGTTGGACATATGGGTACTATGTCCGCACAAGTTGGGGAAAGTGCAGGGCGGGGAGGGGGGGTTTAGTTACTGAAATGTTACAAGGAATTATCGCGAATGCTATGCAAACATGTTATGTCTTAGGAGCTAAGTGCACTTTTATTCCTAAACCCTTAGAATATGATAAGCAAAGAGAAGTGTTGCCGTTGAACGGTGCAGGGGATACTGAGGATCCCAGAGCTCTAAACAACTTTTTACACCACAAATGGCCCCCCTGAGGTTGCTAACCTGGAATGTCAGGGGCATGAGAGACAAGATTAAAAGGTCCGCTATATTCACATACCTCAAAAAACAGCATGCTGACATTATAGTCTTGGTCGAGACACTCATAGAGGGTCATCTGCAGATGGCGCTTAAATGCCCATGGATCGGTTGAGCCTACCACTCTACATATACCTCGCACTCCAGAGTATCTCCATAGCCAAACCTACACACTTCAAGCTCTTGGGATCAAAAGATTATTATGTCTTTTCATGAGACAACACTGAAGAAATTACACTTTGCTGCAATGTTCACCAGAGCTTCAGAGGTTGCCACTGGAGTCCTCTTCCACTCCTTCATGTCGACATCACGGAGCTGGTGGATGTTAGAGACCTTGTGATCCTCCACCCTCCATTTGAAGATGCCCCACAGATGCTCAATATGGTTTAGGTTTGGAGACATGCTTGGCCAGTCCATCAACTTTACCCTCAGCTTCTTTAGCAAGGCAGTGGTCTTCTTGGAGGTGTGTTTGGGGTCGTTATGTTGGAATACTGCCCTGCGGCCCAGTCACCGGAGGGAGGGGATCATGCTCTGCTTCAGTATGTCACAGTACATGTTGCTATTCATGGTTTCCTCAATGAACTGTAGCTCCCGAGTGCCGGCAGCACTTAGGCAGCCCCAGACTATGAAACTTCCCCCACCATGCTTAACTGTAGGCAAGACACACTTGGCTTTGTACTCCTCACCTGGTTGCTGCCACACACACTTGACACCATCTGAACCAAATAAGTTTATCTTGGTCTCATCAGACCACAAGACATGGTTCCAGTAATCCATGTCCTTAGTCCGCTTGTCTTCATCAAACTATTTGCAGGCTTTCTTGTGCATCATCTGTAGAAGAGGCTTCCTTCTGGTACGACAGCCATGCAGACCAATTTGATGCAGTGTGTGGCGTATGGTCTGAGAACTTACAGGCTGATCCCCCCCACCCCTTCAACCAATGGTCTTGGCCTCTGTGCTGCAGCTCAGTTTCAAGGTCTTGGCAGTCTTCTTATTGCCTAGGCCATCTTTTATGTAGCGCAACAATTCTTTTTTTCAGATCCTCAGAGAGTTCTTTGCCATGAGGTGTCATGTTGAACTTCCAGTGACCAGTATGAGAGAATGAGAGTGATAACACCAAATTTCACACACCTGCTCCCTATTAAAACCTGAGACCTTGTAACACTAACGAGTCACATGACACCGGGGAGGGAAAATGGCTAATTGGGCCCAATTTGGAGATCTTCACGTAGTGGTGTACTCACTTTTATTTCCAGCGGTTTAGACATTAATGGCTGTGTGTTGAGTTATTTTCAGGGGACAGCAAATTTACTCTGTTATACAAGCTGTACACTCACTACTTTACGTTCTACCAAAGTGTAATTTCTTCAGTGTTGTCACATGAAAAGATTTAATAAAATATTTACAAAAATGTGAGGGGTGTACTCACTTTTGTGAGATACTGTATATATTTTTGTTTGCAGCCATATATGGGAAGCCAATATTGATATTGGCATTTTCTATACCACCACAATTTAGTTCTACAATCCTCACAGAGGGTTTCAGTTTCATGGCACTATATCCCTTGGTTCCGGCAATTTGGCTGGGTGACTTTAATATGACTATTAATCCTAACATTGATAGACTATACAAGACACTTCCTGACCGCCTCCCCCACCCCACCCCACCCCACCCCCACACCATTGTACTAGGTTTGCCAGACTAATAGAAGACTTTAAACTAATAGACACAGTGAGTGAGGAATCCTACATTTCCGGCATTCACTTGCTTTTCTTCTCCCCACCACTCCGTGTCTAGAATTGGTTATATATTTATATCTCAGATACTCCTACCCAGATTACACGATGCTGGTTTCTCCCCTAGGGTGTTATCAGACCATAGTCCATGTTGGATATTACTAAATCAGTTACATAATAGGCCCTCTGCGACATGGCGCCTTTCTGGCTCACATTACTACCTGAGGACAATGATCTCATCAGTAACTGGAACCAATTCTTTACTGAAAATGACAATACAACCTCAACACTAATAGTATGGGATGCATTTAAAATGCATGTCAAGACTACACTAATCACTCGCATTAATAAAATTAAAAAAGTATCTGATGAAGCCCTTGCACAAGCGATGACAGGGAGAATTTGTCGCAGCCCCAACAGAGTTACACTTACAGGTGACTACACAGCTTCAATATGAGAAATCTAAATGGAAATTATTTTTTCATAAACAAAACCTATTCGAACATGGGGAAAAGGCTGGTAAACTACTTGCTTATATGGTTCACTGTGAGGCGAGACCACCAGTAGTAATCACTCTATGCTCCCCAGATGGCACCCTAATTACTGAACCTAGACAGGTTACCGAAATGTTTAGAGAATTTTACTCCAGACTCTATACATCTACTGTTTCTATGGATGTATCTGATATGGAAACCTTTTTAAATGTACAGTTCCCTAAACTTACAGAGGAACAGATTGCAAGCTTAGATGCGCCACTGACGACTGAGGAGATAGCCAAAGCACTTGCAAAGTTTCCTAGATCTAAAGCACCAGGCTCTGATCGACTACCAGTAGAATTCTACTCTTCATACTCTGAGTTCTTGGCACTTAAATTACTGTCTCTATATAACAGCAACATCTTTGAAAGGTCACAACTACCCCAACAATGAGAGAGGCACTGATTGTACTAATTCCTAAACTGGGCAAAGACCCAAAGTACCCAGAGTCATACCGACCCATATCATTGCTACAAGTCGATATAAAGATACTAGCGAAAATTCTAGCCGTCCGCCTAAACTGGTTTAATGCCAGGCAGGAACACCTCCTTCAATCTACAGAAACTGTTCATAAACCTACAGACACAACATGATAATATAGGAAGAAGAGTAGTCGTAGCCCTGGATACTGCCAAGGCGTTCGACTCGGTCGCGTGGCATTACCTATGGACATGTCTTGAGAGGTTTGGGTTTGGTCCCAGATTTATCAAATGGGTGCAACTCCTTTATCAATTTCCGGGTGCTTGAGTGTTGGCCAATGGATGGTAATCGGAGCAATTTCCCTTGACTAGGGACACAAGACAGGGATGCCCCCTTTCCCCACTGCTATATGCACTAACTGCAGAACCCCTCACCATCGCAATACGCTCTCACCCAGATATTGCTGGACTATGTAAAGGACAACTGATAGAAAAAATCAGCACATGTGCAGATGACACCTTGTCATATCTAGACGGCTCAGACAAATCCCTGTCCATTGCTCTAAATGTAATCAAAAGGTTTGGGTCCTTTTCAGGGCTCAAAATGAATTGGGATAAGTCCCAGATACTCCCATTGGATAGTTCCCCCCCCCCACCCAATCACAACCAAATCCCCCACTGCAGAGAGTAGATACAATTGAATACCTGGGAATACAATTGCCTCGCTCCCCAGCAGACTATTTCTGGCTCAATATAAAACCTTTATATGACTTACTGAAAAGCAAGACACAAATATGGGCCAGACTGCCACTGGGAGTGATGGGACGCGTTAATCTTGTCAAGATGGAGATTCCAGATTCGGAATTATGGAGCTCTAAGGGAATATTCTACCTGGCCCATCTTATTCATAATGGGAAACTCAAAACCTTTGATAGTTTAAAAGTAGAATATGACCTACTGACACGCATGTTTTTTAGATACCTCCAAATCAGACATGCCTTCGGAGCACAATTTCCCAATGGTGTCCAAATCATTCCTGGAGGTGATCAAAAACTCAGACCTGCAAAAACTCATATCTATTTTTTACAATATGTTGCTCCTCCCTTCGTCCTCTACATTAGCATTTGCACTTAAAAATAGATGGGAGAATGACATTAGAGCAATTGAGGATGAGCAGTGGAGTGACGCTTTGGACACATGTAAGTTGGTATCACCTAAACTGTTGGATCATCTCACCCAGATCTATATTCCTCATAGATCTTATCTCACCCCCCCTGAGAGTATCCAGATACAGATCTACACAGCCCACCACGTGTACCCTATGTGGTAGAGAGCCAGGGACCTTCTTCCATCTTTTATGGAGTAGTACTATAATACAGGGGTTCTGGACACAGGTCGTACAATTCCTCCATGATACAATGGGCTCTCCTCTCTCTCTAGACTCCAAAGTGTGTCTTCTGGGTATTTACCCAGAACCAGATCTAGATAAATTTACTAAAGTGTTTTTGAATGAAACCCTATTCTCGGCTCGAAAAGTAATAGCCAGGAAATGGATGAGAGCCGACCCTCCTGCGCTTAATAATTGGATAATAGAGGTTGATAGCACCCTAACATACAAAAAATTCATCTATACACACAGAGGATGCCCAGCTAAGTATGAAAAAGTTTGGGATAGATGGCTGCAGACCCCAGAAATGTGTAATTAGTAAAAGTGATGTGGTCCCTAATTTCAAACCTGTATAAAAGGTTCTAGGTTCAAATATGTATAGTACAGTATTATCTATATAATGTACACGGTTAATATTCATTCTAGCTACAATAACAAAAATAGCATTTTCCTTGTAACGATGTTTAAAGATGCATAATGTCATTCAGCAAAGACTAAATGTACAAGCTGTATTGTTAAACTGACATTTATTGAAGATGTATTCTATATGTAAAAATGTATGGTTCGATAAAAAGTTTTTTTCAACATAAAAAAGAAATGTTAAGTTGTGCCCCTTTATTAATGTTATTTAGTTTTCCAGTTGTAGATATGATAGTACTGTGTCCCTTATTAGTGCTATCAAGCTATTCGGCTGTATATATTAGAGTGTTAGGTGGGAGTTTTTGTTTTACCTGTCTAGTACAGAATAGTACAGTGTTCTTATTAGGTACAATAAAGAATTATGTTCTTTTTAGGTCTACCTTGATTTTTATAGTGCTATTTCTTATACTTTTTATTTTTTTGAATACATTTTTGTGGTTTTATTACATTATATTTTAGTAATATTTTTATACATTATTACACCGATCATCAATTTCAATGAAGTTTTACCATATGTTTATTTATTTGTATTTATATATACAGTAATATATCATTAGTGTAGGAGGTTTATATTGATTTAGATTTAATGTGCTGTAGGCTAGTATAATTAAACATTTGATTCCAGCCATCCCACTCGCTTTCAAGTATGATGTGTTGTTTACTGGTTGCCATGACAGCATGCGGCTGTCTGTTTATTAAGCATAGTATGACCTCAATGCTTCATGCCTTTGAGAAAGTGTGGAGGGACGCAACACGTCAGCTGGGTCTGTGATGTCCCACTGGGTGGGCTTGCTGCAGGACCAAAAAAGGTTACGATTTGGTAACATTTGCATACTGAACTCTCTTGATGCATATATCTACTGTATCTATGTGAGTGTAAGTTTAGTAATTTTGTTTATAATAAGTTTACAGTTAGCACTATGGAGTTTCTTTAAATTCATTCACGAGTTTATGAGATCCCAAGCTGCTTTCAGGAGCAGGCTGAGACTATGAAGGAGATCTGTGGAGGCTGTATATTTTGCTGTACATGACCTCTTGTTAACACCAAGGCCCATCAATATAGGAGAGGGCACATCTGACATTGCACCTAGATGAATGAGAATGGTACATGTGATTCAGCTGATTTCTAATCACTGGATAATATTTGGAACATATTGCACATTTTTTGTGTGATTCACTATCATCACAGTGGAACTGTTTGGACTTTTACGTATTATTTTCTGTCACTAAGGGCCGGTTCACACTGCCGTGACTTGCGCTCTGACTTGTGTTGCCCCAAGGGACCCCAAGTCGTTTTTGACATCAGTAATCCCATTGAAGTGAATGGGAGCCATCTTAATGTACACTACTGAAGTCGCTACGATTTCAAAAAAGTTTCCTGTACTATTTCAAGGTGACTTCTATCCGACCTGTGCCCATAGAATTCAATGGAAGTCACCCTCAAGTCGGATCCCCATCTATATTAAAGCGACTTTATAGGAAAAAGAAAATAATTTATTAAGGTACTCACCACAAATTTTAATAGTAACACACTTCATTTGGAGTTTAGTGTAGAAACTCATCAGGAAAGCATCAATTTTCTTGACATCACTTTAATGGGAGACATTTCCACAGGTGAAATTCATACCTGCACATTCCGTAAAGAATGTGCAGGTGATTCTCTGCTCCTGGCTACAAGCTGCCACCCAATTCATACAGTTCGTGCTATTCCTATTGGAGAATTTACTAGGGCCAAACGCATTTGTTCTACACAATTGGGTTATGATAAAGAATGCAGGATTATCTCTTCAAGACTACGTACACGTCAATATGAAGATAGATATATAGAGAGGGCCAGATCCATAGCAAATAGCAAAGACAGGAGGTCTCTCTTTGATCAAATTGGATCAAGGAGAAAACATACAAAGGGAGTAGCCAATCCTCTGACCTTTGTAACCTCGTATTCCTGTGAATATACTCAGGTGAAAAATATTATATTAAAACATCTTCCCATCTTAGCTACAGATAGGGATTTATCATCGTTAGTCCAGACTTGTTGCAGGTTTTCCAGCCGACGAGCCACAACACTTGGGGATGTCTTATCCCCCAGTCTATTCCAGGATAAAAAACAGAGTCAGACTTGGTTGCATGATAGAGGTTCTTTTTTGTGTGGTATGAACACTTGCAGATTTTTCTCCAAGCACTGTAAAAAATCGGGCGTGGTTCGATCGTGTAATACCAACAAGAAATTTATGATTAAAGAGTTCATAAATTGCGGTAAAAAAATATAGTGTGTGGCATTGAATGCACCAAATGTAATTTACAATATGTGGGGTGCACCGTGAGAGCGCTGAGGATTAGAATCAGCGAACATTATCACGGTGCACCCCAGATTTCAGACAAGGATTTATCCAATGTTTTTAGACATTTTAAAAAAGAACATTTATCTAATATTCCCTAATTTACTTTTTATGGTCTTGAGAGAGTGAAAAAACCACCTCGGGGGGAGGGGGGGTATACATCACAAACTTCTAGAAAGAGAAGTCTGGTGGATTTACACTCTAGTCACCAGGATCCCTGATGGAATGAACCGAAGGTACGATGTGGACCTGTTCCTTAAATGAGTTTTGTCACTAGAAATTATTTGGGTATGGAGGATGATCAACTGCCTGAGTCTTATTAGATGAAATAAATATAATGATGGGGATTAATAATGAAATACAAAAACTGTTGGATGTTAACTCTTTCTGTTCATGTCGGTTTGGCTGCTTCACATGTGATTGCCATGATTTGACTTATGTTTACATCTGACCCTTTTCCAACACATCTATCATTATGACAGTTTTTATGAGAATTTTTGCCAGCCTGCCATTCTCTTAGCATTATTTATGGATTGCCACGTTATGATCTTTATGTGTATTTATAGATACGTGTGTAGATACCATTTACATAGCGATCTCTGTCCTTCTGTCGGTTGCAGATTTTAACTCTTATTCTCACTTATTTTTCTATTTTTCTATTTCTATGTTTACTTTTATATTTTTCTATTGCTCCTTTTTAATCTTTCCCTTTTCCCTTAGGGGGGATATATATTGGTGTTGACGTTTCTAGCCAGGATTTGTTTGACACCATAACCTGAGTGGGAAAGGAGAACCATGTGTTTTGAATTGCACCTTGATTATATGATTACACATGAGTAGTGTTGAGCGAACCCGGACTGTAACGTTTGGGTCCGTACCGAACTTTCGGGTGTCCGTGGCACGGACCCGGACCCAGACATTTCAAAAATCGTTCGGGTTCGGTCCGGGGTTCTGCTATTTTACTCCACGTGTTGAGAAGCTGCAGGGCAGCCAATCAACAAGCGTTTCACTGGTTTGCCCTTAGAAGCCATCACAGCCATGCCTACTAATGGCATGGCTGTGATTGGCCGGTGCATCATGTGACCCAGCCTCTTTATAAGCTGGAGTCACAGTGCTGCAGTCACATGCTCCTTGGGTTAGTGTAGGGAAAGGTAGCTGACTGCGTGAGGGACAGATTTGAGACATTTTAAGACCTGATTCTGCATCCTGAGATATATTACTTTACTACTGCTGTCTGTGCTGTTGCTCTGAGGACAGATAGCAGAAATTAGAGATTTCACATACCGCTGCTTTGAGTTGCAGATCAAGCTCT
>BLSH010198688.1:358565-384294 GCA_018402905.1 Glandirana rugosa
GAAGGTTAATTTTCAGGTATTACTACGTTTCTTTTCGGCCTTGTAACCTTGACGTTATTAGATGTAAAAGAAAATAAGGTAAAGCAGGTATATTTCCTTATCTGAATGTACAAAGCCGTTGTTGACGGAACAAGTGTCGTGTTGTAAGGTTTATTTGAGTGAACATATTTATGAGTACACATCTCAACTCGCTTGGAGACCTTCAAGCCCAAGACGACCAGGCAGGCTTGAAGCCGGCCCAGGCCTGCCTTGGGCTTGCTAGCGTGCCTGTTGCTTGGGGTAACTTTAGTTACCCCTGGGGTTGAAAATACGTGTTTTTACCGACATTGTTTCAGGACCTTTCGGGATCTCCCGACGTTTTCCTTCATTTTACCCCCATGGGCTTTCCAGGACTTTGTTACAGCCATTTTTGTGCATAAAAGTTGGGGTCCCCATTGATTTCAATGGGGTTCGTTGTCCGTGCGATCGTTCGGGTTCCGTCCGGACCCGGCCGAAGTTCGGACGGACCAGCAGAACCCGAACTTCCAGAGGTTCGCTCAACTCTACACATGAGTATTTATACAAGTGAGTTTATTTGGAATGTTGTGCTGTGAACAAGGCAGTTGTTGCCGAAACATGTAAGTCTATTCCTTTATATGGACGAAATGGAATAAAAGAAAATGTAGATTATTGCAGTTCCAATGTTCCGGCTTTTCTTTGCATCATTATGGACTTTTAATTGGAAGAAGGAAGGCTTCCTAAAGCCAGAGCACCTGGTAAGGTGTGCAGATCTAATGCTTGGGCTTATGACACAGTTGGTAGAGCGGTGTATTTCTTGATTTTACTCACCACAAATTACCCAGGCAATCCCCTCCCTCCCTTCTCTGATTGGCCACAGTCACCCAAAGTCATGCTGATTTAGTGCTGAAGTCATCTTGACGTAGCATTCCAATTCACCTAGTAAAGTCGTCCCTGAAGTCATATTGCCTATGTGTGAACCGGCCCTAAAGTAGATTATTTTTCTTGATTTGAAAATACACATTGTATATACTGTATATGATCGTAAATTTAGGGTGATATGTGAAAGTAAATACACAATGAATATTTGAGCTTATAGTTTTGATTGATTTAATTTTTGTTTTTAGGTTGCACGTGAACATTCCTAGATGTTTTATAAACAATTTAGTAGGAGTGCTACACTATTTTAAATTAATGATTCCACAGCTTCACCAAAAAGATTTTTAGATAGGAATGGCCAGATGGAATGTCGGGTGAAAGTGCAAGGAAAGTAACAATCACTGTTTTCTTAACAACCTTCTCCTTTTGAAGAACATGTTACTTGATGTCAGGGCATATAATTTTCATTAACCAAATGTATGATAATTTGGCTTAATACTTACAGTATTTACACAAAGAATTTTTGTGAATGTTGGGCAAATTTTCCATCAAATTTTGATAAATCGACCCCTATGTTTTGGAAACATTCTAAATTGTAATTGCACCTTTTAGTAAAAAAAATGCATAATACCCACCAAGTGTGTATTCTGTAAATTTAGCCATTCTAATCAATAGTGCAGTTAATATAGGATATAAGTTATGCAAAATCATAAGAAAAGAGTAGGTGTTTATCTGAAGTGGTTTTCACCTCACCCAAAAGATAGCACTGAAATACCATTTGATTTTAGTGCAATTGTCCTGACACATGCACACAAATGTTCTTTGCAAATGTGTTAAATACTATTCACCTTTGTGTGCACATTCTGACAAAAAAAAAAAAAAAGGTGTGCTACTTAGCAAACACTATTAAATTGCCATTTATTTGACACGTATGCTTTAGATTGTTTAGAGATTTTAATGTACATGACTCAGCATGACTGACCACTCCCAAATCACATGAGATTTGTAACAGTGAGTCAAGACAATACATGCTTGTGATATTTACACCACTTATAGGTTCTAAAGATTAACATTAAGGTATATGTAACCCCTAAATGTATTTTTCAGTACTCTTGACATTATGTTCTGCAGTATGCAGTTTCCTTAAATAGCTTTTGGTAAATATATTGCAAAGTTTGTTATCTAGTCCTACCAGTAACAGCACTTCCTGCTGCAGGCTGACCATCCTAAGGGCTCATTCACATGGGTACTCAGAACTGTGCAGCATTCAGAGCCATTTATGTACTTTTTTTATACATTGCTGAGCTGCATGCCACCAGGCCATATAAAGTGAGTAGGTTGTGTGTTGCAACGTGCAATGACAATAACTCACACAGACGGGTGCAATAATGAACTTGCATTGAAGAATGCAGTAACCGTTCACAATGGAACCGAGAAGGAAAACCGCCCAGCTGGGTTTGCAACAATGAGGATAAGTCGATGCTCTGCCAGCTGACAGTGTGTGTAAAGAGAGCAAAATTTGACCTGACCATCTTCCCAATCGGGAAGATGTCCAGAGGAATCACCAACCCTATGCTTTCCCTCTTCGTCAAGAACATTTTCCCACTGCTAGTATTGTCCCTGACAGGCGGGGTACCTTTCCCTCCACTACCCACTCAGATAAAGTGTTCCAAACCCAGGAGCCAGGGTCAAGCAGAACTGGATAACCCTGTTCCTCTTAACTTCCTCCTCCAACAACAGTGCTGCTGCAGAGAGTGCTACCTGACATTGAGAAAGTAGACTGCCCCTGAATACACTCCCACCTTCTTTAACAGGTACTGCTCTCTGCATCGCAATACAGTAATCAAAGTACAAAGTTAAGGCAGAACAATAAAATCAGCTTTAAACAACATAGTCCGAAAATCTTGCAGGAAGTTGTCTGTGGTTAGAACGCAAAGGGTGACAATTCACTTGACTATCAGACAAGTCACTTGTTGAAGGTCCAATCTCAGGCCCTGACTCCAGGGCCTCAGGTGGCAAGGGTTCAGGGGTGTCTACTATATTCTCTTCATCTGAACTGGTGGGGTATCCTCGTACACGTCAGTAAAGTCCAGAGTGCTGGATGGAGTGGACAGGCCCCCCTGGGCTGTTGTCAGCAAAGTTGTCAGATTCTGAATTTTGGGAGGCTGAAGACTCGAGCATGATGGGTGGCAGAAACCGGTCAGTTAGGGCTTCCTGTATTGGGGAAGGTCTGCAGCATTAAATGCTTCCCAATCATCAGCTGGCCTCCTGCAGCAGTCTAACACAAGGTCTCAGCATGTTCCAGTGCAATCTCTTTTTCATGGGGTTGGGCCCCTTTGGAGATCAAGTCATAAATCAGGGTAGGTGGGAAGGGTTGCCACACCACCTGATACAGGGTGTGCTTCCACTTGGGCTCCATCTTGCTTCCTCTAGCATACTTGGTGTTTTTGACCAACACCTGGTTGCAGTGGCAGCTCTTTCAGAACCGGGACAGGAGCCATCTCTTTGTGCTTGTCTATCACCAACTGCTTGGCCTTTTGCATTTGCTCCCAATGCTCCTGTACTCAAGAGCTAGGTGTCCTATACGGAAGGTATTCTGAAGTTTCCAATAGAGGGTCCACAGACATTCGGCCGTATCACCCAAAAATTAGAAAGAAGGGTTTATGCCAGGTGGACTGTGTTGTTGTAGTCCCCCACCACGGCCCAGTGTTAATGACAATGGTCCTGATAGCTCAATTCTAAAGTCCATAGCATGCCCAGCAGAGTGAGGTTAAACTGCTCCCCTGTGGGTGATAGGCGATGGTGTGAGACTTCTGCATGACACTGAGGTGGCACAGTTCTGTCATGATCACGGATTCTAAGTTTGGGCCTTTATCCAAAAGGACCCTCTTCGCGCAGCCATAGGGTTGAACAATGTGCTCCCAGATGAGCTTGGCAGTGGTGGTAGCTGTTTGATCACTGGTGGGCACCACCACCGCAAATGTATTAAAGTGGTTGACAAAGAGCAGAGCGTACTGATATCTGGAAGGGGCACTGGAAATTGTAAGAAAGTCCATGGTCACCAACTCAAATGGCTTAGTGGTGGTGATGGTCATGGGTGTTACCTTCTTTGTGGGAGCATTGTGGATGGTACAGCTTTCACACTCCTGGCACGCTTTGTGTACCCAGTGAGACAAATGGGGGTAAAAGAAGTAGCTCTGAACCAGTGATTCAGCCTGATCTGTCCCGAAATGGCCACCAATGGCATGGAGTACTTGGCAGATTTCCAGGATATGTGACTGAGGCACCACCACATGAAAGATATCTTGTTGTTCAGAAGGAATGCAAGCATGCCAGTAGAGTACTATGTATCGTAATTCCAACTGACCCCATTGTCTTAAGAATGCTTGAGCAACAGGGAACAACTTTTGACACTCCCAAGAGGTCAGCCTGTGCTTCTGAGAGAGGTAGCGCTGCACCTGCATCACATCTTCTCCTGGGCTCTCTACCAGGAAATGGGACAGGGTTGTCAGCATGTCCATTGAGTTTTCCTGATTGATAATGTATCTTAAGTTTAAATCATGCCAGACGGGCTGCCCACCTCTTCTCCAATGCCCCCAATTTTGCAGTTTCCAAGTAGACCAGCGGTTTGTTATTGGTAAAGACCTTGATGTTGGCCTCTGTGAGATATTCCACAAACCTTTTGGTGATAGCCCAGACCAGGGCCAGCAACTCTAGCTTGAAGGAACTGTAGTTGTGGGCTGTAAGCTTCTGATGGCATAGGCAATCACCTCTCTTGGCCATCCTGCACTTGGACCAGGACAACCCCCAGGTCTAGGAGGCTCCCATCTGTGTACACCCGGATTGGCTGAGTGTAGTCAGCATGGGTCAGCAACGGGGCCAAGATCAGTCTCTGCTTAAGTGTTTCAAAAGCTTACTGTTGTGGTTCATGCTATTGGGTCCTCTGCTCACTGAGCTGGTGGTTAGAAGGGTTGAGGTGGAGGGGTAAGTCAGGATTATCAATAGGAAGATGGGTTACTGTATGTAACATAAATGTAAGTGTGCAAGATAGTTTTCCTCAGCGAGATGTGGGGTGATTTATGGAAGTAGTGTAATCATAGATGTAGTTTAATTCTGTGTTATTAGAAATATAGTATTCAGTTATCAGTCATGCACATACTTCATGTTCTTTCTTTAGCATTTGAATAGGACCAAGCCAGCTCTAAGGATCAAGTTGACACCTAGATGCTAATAAGAGTTCCCAATCAGAGTAATCATAGATTGTCACCTTCTTGAAGTTTCAAACGGAAGTCTTAGCTTCCTTGGATGCAGGGACCCGCAGGGGGCATCTGCTAGGCCCCGGTAGGTCTATAAGCTTTGATTAGTATCAACAGATCAAAAGAATTCATTTGATCTCTCATAAAAGCTGAAATATTAGTGGCAGAGAGATGAAAATAATTCCTTTTGATCGTACACAGGTTGGGCTACAAATACATATCAGTCGGTAGTTATAGCACGTGAATAATCTTAGCAAATCATGCAAAACCGTTAGATGGCACTGGATTGTGGCAGGTAGGCGGTGACTGGTACTGTTGCGATCTGAGCAATCCGCTGGTATTGGAAATTCTATCCATAAACCAGCGGTCGGCATTGTTCTGGCCCAATTTGACGCTAATCCGTTCAGAACACAAAACATCCTGTGGGCTGGGACAGGAACACCCCCCCCCAGGGGCTAACGTCCAGCCCACATCCATATTTCAATAAATTGGGGAGCCTGAGATATGGACGGTGTGCTCTCACGAAGCCAGTTCTAAACTGGTGAGTCCCCTATGTTTCAGTATGTTTCTACAAAAGGATAAACTTTTGTAAAGTTTATTTCTGTTTTTATCCCTTTTTATTTTCATAGCAAATTGCCAATTGTATGTATTGTCTGTGTATCTTTTTGCATTTTTTGTAATTCCTTTTTTTCTTTGTATATATTTTATGCGCTGCCCACTTTCGGAATATTAAATGTTAAAATTAATAAGTGACTTCTGTGTACTAACTTAGGACTCATATCTCTAAAGAGATTGTTGTATTTTAGTGCCTAAAAACTAGGTTTAAGCTACATGCCAATCGGTATGCAATTGCTCTGTGTGTGGGCAGATTGCCTGCAGAATGTGAGCTAACAGATCTGGCAGACGGAGATCTGTGTGTGTGTGGTGGTCCAGCAGACCAGTCTGCGGACAAACTGTTGGGTGGTGGCAGGCTATCATTTATTGTGTGTGGGGTGTATGAACAGTGGGAAGAGTGATTAGCACCGGGGTTTTAGCTTGCAGGATAGATAGAGTAACCCTAGAAGTGTGTACTAATTGCTAGACTGCTCCCAATCCCTTAGAGTGCACAAGATTGTATGTAAGATTCATATCTGCCTGTGTGTGGTCAGCCAGCTGGATTGGAGTGGAGTCTTCCTCTAGTGGTGACCAAAGGTAGTGCGGGCTGTGAAAGTACAGCAAAGTCTTAATGCTTAGTACAAGTTCCCCCTTTTTCCCTCATATTACCCCAGTCACGAACACACGTCGCGGTTAGCTAGTCGCCATGGGCATGTGTAATCCGTGACACTGTAGTCAGAGGGAGTGGTAGGGGCTCACAGAAAAGGAAGGCCAGCCTTGGGTTTGAGCACCCTAACAGATTTGCCATGTTGGGTGAAGAAGTGGGGGTGGCAAGCTCAGAAGTGGCAGCCCTAGATGTCATTGCTACCCCTAACAGTCAGGGGAGCAACCCATCTAGTAGGGGTGGTGAGGGTAGTGCAAGTAGGCCTAGACAAGTGGTGATAACAGGGGATTCTATAATCAGAATCATTTGTTACCAGGATTGCCTCAAATAAAGGGTTTGCTCTCTCCCTGGTGCAAGGGTTCAGCAGGTGGTGGACTGGGTTGATAAATTACTGGGAGGGGCTGGACGTGACCCAGCTGTCTTGGTCCAAGGTGGAACCAATGACAGAATATATGGAAGGTGGCGGCTCCTTAGGAATAAATTTAAAGAACTAGGCTGAAAGTTGAAGGGAAGGATCTCCAAGGTGAAATATAGCCTGTGCCATGAGCGTGTTGATAGGAAAGACAGGGGGAGATTAGAGAACTGAATGATTGGCTAAAGATCTGGTGTAAGAAGGAGGGATTTGGGTTTCTAGAGCACTGGGCTGACTTTTAATTGGGGTACAACCTATATGCTAAAGATCCATAAATCAAACAAGAGGCGGCACGTCCAGTGTATTCAAGGCTTTATTTGGGTCACAGTGGCACTACAGATACCAGCATGCAATCATGCCCGTAGACGTGTTTCACACATCCTCCGTGTGCTTAATCATTACAATGACTACATATTTCACCAAAACCTATATACCTGTTGCACCGCTGCCACACCCCCTGAGGGTCCATCAGGACTTAATTTTGAATGGGACGTTAGTCATTGTCATGAGTAGGTGAAAGGGTTAGTTTCTCTTCCTTGCATAGATATTTTTTCCTCCCTCGAGACGGCGCAGCGTGCTCCATCTGAGATAGACAGATTCTCAGGGGCTATAAACATAAATCTTCGACCAAATTGACCCAGCAATGTATGCCGCATGTCTTGTGCCTGAAAAAAGAGACGCAGGTTGTTGAAACAGATCTAAAATCATATACTCAATTGTACAAAAACAAAAGAGTGATTCCGTTGAACATCTTCCCTGAGAAAGGGTCTGACAGGGACCCGAAACGTTTAACGTTGGAGGATATTGGGACATTGAATACCATCTCCCCTTTTTCTGATCAACGGACTACTCCTCGTCACCTTTCAAGCTATGTACACATATTCATATATGGTCAACCTTGTGATATACTTCTTTGAATATTTTGATCCGTTATACTAATACATGATCCAATTCTATGTTGTACAGGGTCTATTATATACAAATGAACCCTAATTTTAAAAATAAAATACCTTTTGACATAATGTGGTGGTTTGCTGCCTAATTAAATTCCCATTAAGGGGGATGATTTTCTTCCTATCGAATGCATAGGGATAAGGCAGCCACCAAAATGATATCACTGACATGTGGAACATTGATTTAATTCAATACCGGGTGAGCTGCTCCTTCCAGGAGGTACCGCCATTCCTCCAAATCCGACTTGGTGGCCAGCAATTCCCTATCACCGACATCATAGTTCCAGCAAGATGGTGCACCACCACATTATGGGTGTCAGGTCCGAGCATTCCTAGATGAACAGTTTCCTGGAAAGTGGATTGGTCATCGTGGGCCAGTTGAATGGCCCCCAAGGTCTCCCGACCTGACCCCCGTAGACTTTTATCTTTGGGGTCATCTGAAGGCAATTGTCTATGCTGTGAAGATACGAGATGTGCAGCACCTGAAACTACGGATACTGGAAGCCTGTGCTAGCATTTCTCCTGTGGTGTTGCTATCAGTGTGTGAAGAGTGGGAGAAGAGGGTTGCATTGACAATCCAACACAATGGGCGGCACATTGAACACATTTTAGAAGTGGTCAGAAACTTGTAAATAACTCATAAAAGAATAAAGTTACGTTAAAACCAAGCACACCATTGTTTTTCTTGTGAAATTCCCAATAAGTTTGATGTGTCACATGACCCTCTTCCTATTGAAAAAACAAAAGTTGGATTCAAAATGGCCGACTTCAAAATGGCCGCCATGGTCACCACCCATCTTGAAAAGTTTCCCCCCTCACATATACTAATGTGCCACAAACAGGAAGTTAATATCACCAACCATTCCCATTTTATTAAGGTGTATCCATATAAATGGCCCACCCTGTAATATAGCCGTAGGTTTGGTAGTGCTAGACCTCCTTGAGAGGTAGGCAATTGCAGTGTTTCCAAGGAGATTCTAGAGTTCTTAGGGTACCATAAAAATGATGAAAGGAGAGAGTCAATTTCTTGAAAAAGCCCTTTAGGAATATATACCAGACAGTTTGAAAGAATATACAAAAATTTGGGCAAAAAAAAAAAAATATTTTAAAAAGGTTTACTCTTCCCATCAGAGTCAGGGGCAAATTTTCCCAGCAAGCTAATTTGTTCTTAAAGAAGGCTATGCAAGGCAAAAGGTTGTTCGCTACATACATAGATACTGGTAGCTGTACCGTAATGTACCTAAATATTTAATAGAAGGAGAAGGGCAGTCTGTCGGGAGAGTAAAAGGAATAGACAGATCCGCAGAGAGCACACTTGACTTAGCTCAGTTGACCATAAATCCGGAGAAAACCCCAAAACCAGTGATCATTTGTAGTATCATAGGGGTTGTACTGCAAGGATTAGACAAATAAAGCAGCATATCGTCTGTGTAAAGTAATACACGTTCTTCCAAAGAGCCAATCCAGATACCTTGAAAATCAGGGGAAATTCCAAGGAGTTGCACCAGGGGCTCAATGGCTAGAGCAAACAATAATGGTGACAATGGGCAACCTCATCTAGTGCCGCGACGGATAATGAAAGTCTTAGAAATACTATAGTTAATCCACAGTAGGGCTAGATGTTGGTCATTCAGTATGCAAATCCATGTGATAAATGTGTTTTCCAAAGCCAAATTTATCTAATACATATAACAGATATGGTCATTCAACAGAATCAAAGGCTTTCTGTGTATCCAGGGTCACTACTGCCCTAGGTATGGAGGAGGAATTAGGAGTCTGTAAATTAGGGTAATAATCTGTGTATATTGCTATGTGTCGAGCATCCGGGAATGAAACCAGTTTGGTCCGAAGAAATTAAAGTGGTTATGACCGAATTTAGTCGATTAGCTAGGACTTGAGAGAATTTTGAAATCTGTATTTATCAAGGAAATTGGTCTATATGAGTCACAATAGAGCGGATCTTTGTTTGGTTTAGGAATTAATACTACCGAGGCTTCACACATGGGACGCTTACATTGTTCAAAGATGATTTTATAAAGGTTATGCAACCTGGTGATTAAAGAGTCTCAGTGGGCTATGTACCACTCCGCTGGAAACCCATCTGGACCAGAAGTTTTGTGATTGGCAAAGGATTTGAGTGCCCAATTAATCTCATTTATGGAAATGGGTGCATCAATGGATAATCTCTGAGTCTGAGTCTGTGCCAGTGTGCGAAAGGGGATAGAGTCTACACATTCATATAGTTCCAGCAGGGTATAATGGGTTTGGGACCTATAAAGCTCAGTTACTTCTGGTTCCGGCGCCTGATGTGAGCAGAGGACGAAGCAGCGGCTCCGTCTCACCTGCATAGAAAACCGGCATCTCACGTCCGTGGACAGTGAGCGATCCCTCCACCCAGCCGCAGAATCACCCCCACACCTTCCCGATGGGCAAATATTTGGTCCACGGACCCCCAGGAGAGTCTACCCCTCCGAGCATTGAGTCACCACCACTCGCACCTATGACTGCCAATATGGCGGATGGGACTCCAGCACATGCTGTAGCCCCAAACACACTATCTCTCCCGCCAAACACGGGGACACCATACCCCCTGCCTGAGGAGCAATATGCTGGCCTAGCACAGGCTGTTGCCACACTGCTCACACTGATGATCACTGCAGCAGTAGACAGAGCCATTGCTGCAGGCATAAATCAACTAAGCAGAGAGCTGGGTGAACACTCCAAACGGATCTCTGAGGTGGAAAACTGAGTCTCAGAGCTAGAAGCAGAGCTACAGGCTTCCTTCTCAAAGGACCAGCAATACAAACAGGCACAACAGTTCATCATTGAGAAATTGGATGACCTTGAGAACCGTTCCAGAAGGAACAATCTCAGGGTCATACACCTCCCTGAATCCTTCAATGCGGACTCCCTGGCCGACATTTGCACCTCCAGCATTCCCCAAGCCCTGGGTCTGACTGCACCATGCACAGTGGAGAGAGCTCACACACTAGGGGAGACTTCCAATGACCGGCGTACAGCAAGACCTGTTATAGTTCGCTACCTCAATTATGCGGACAGGATCAACATTCTAAAATCATTCCGTAATTCAAAAGCCCTACAAATAGACGGAAAGAAATTGCTCCTTTTCACTGATTATTCACAAGAAGTCTCCAAGAGACGCAAAGCCTTCCAGCCCATCTGTGCTGCCCTCTTTCAAAAAGGAATAAGATTTTCCCTGACCTATCCAGCTATCTTGCGTTTTTCTACACCGATGGGTGAGGCTAAAGCCTTCTTGCATCCAGAAGAAGCATCCCACTATTTCCAAGCCTACATGCATCTGCCTATGGATACATCTCTCCCATCCAATAGTTCACCATAGGGATCCTCCAGAAACCAACTAAGCCCTAGAAAGGACCCTGCTAAGAAGCCTAAGTTAGTCGACGCACCTAATTGAGGCGCTTGGAATTAACCCTCTCTATGCATCCCACAAGAAGCCAAATCGTAAACTATCTCATTCAAGCTGGGTGATGTAACTTTGCCTTCTTTGCCATTATGCCTACTGTTGTCTGTTAATTGTTGGTCACTTATTACTTATGTACAGTTGCAATGTTATTTTTCTTTTACCATTTTTCCAATGTTATTATTTTTCCCTATCTTCTAAGGTGCCCAGTCATATCTCACAGCCTTATTGAGGTGCTGCTCACATTTCTCCTAGGTATACAGCAATGAGGTGAGATGACGTCCCTCTAAACCAAGCACTCAGGGTCTCTGAGGTGGGGGCTCGCACATCCTCCGCCGGCGTGATATCCAGCAACCCTCGGTAACACTGTCTCTGGAGTTATATTCACATGAGGAAAAAAGAGAAGTACAGACTCCACTGGGTACTTCTTTGTTCTTTAATTGTTATTTCAGTCTATTTGGACCTTTGTTATCCAACCACTGATTCTCCCTTGAGTTCCTGCACCTCCCTAAATTCAGCTACTCCCTCCCAGCATCCCACTTCTTTCCCTCTCATACCCTGCTCATACATACCTAAACCCTCTTTTGAACATACCGCCATAACTTGTGCCTTACAAGCCACTTCAACATCCCCACATTCATGAAAATAACTTCCTGGAATGTGAAAGGCCTCAAGTCACCTAATAAATGTATGGTCATATTGCGTCAGTTAAAACGCATTAAAACTGACATAGCAAAAGGTGCAGGGGCACATTGAACACCCAGCATATATCACAGTGGCAGCAAAGATGTAAATGCGTTGCCTGACATGACAAAGTACCTCCCTCAATTATAGCGATAGGAATCCCTTAATCAACTTATAACCGTTAAAAAATAACCATCTAACCTTTTTTCCAAGTGAAAAAAAAAAGAAAAAACAATTATTTCCAATGCAGTACAAGCAGTTGTAATACTGTTTCAATAGGAGTTGGCAGATGTATGTCCAGCCATTGCCTCTTGTATACATGGTAGAGATTTGAGGTAAGGTGGCCACAGACTTGTCAGCAGTTTCTTGCCTTGAATAGAAAATGGTGTCCCAGAACGAATACCGCAGGATCTTAACCTATGTCATAGCCTCTACAATATAGCATAGAATAGTATATGTAGACTGTGTCAAGTGCGCACAGGTGAAAACATCTAGACAGCCTCAGAGCTGTAATGGGCTTGCGGATGAAGCAGTCTTGAAGATAAGAGGAAACTTAACACATCTTCGTAAGCGTTCCAGCCTGCAGTCTTAACTATAGTGAACCAAAATGATGGAACAGCAACAAAAACTTGCAATCAAACATTTAGGAATCCAGCAGTTGTAGATAACAATTGACCAATCATCTCCACTGATTTTTCAGCCTAATGATGGCTTGCTTCACTGATAGTGACAGCTCTTTGGATCTCATATTGAGAGTTGACAGCAACAGATTCCAAATGAAAATAGCACACTTGAAATTAACTCTGGACCTTTTATCTGCTCCTTGTAAATGAGATAATGAGGGAATAACACACACCTGGCCATGGAATAGCCGAGCAGCCAATTGTCCCATTACTTTTGGTCCCTTAAAAAGTGGGAGTCACACAAAAAAAAAAAAAAGTGGGAGACACATATACAAACTGTTGTAATTCCTACACCGTTCACCTGATTTGGATGTAAATACCCTGAAATTAAAGCTGAAAGTCTGCAGTTTAAGCACATCTTGTTTGTTTCATTTCAAATCCATTGTGGTGGCGTATAGAACCAAAAAAAAATATTTATGGACCTGACTGTACTCCCATGTGTCCCTCAATGAATCTTTTTTTTTTTTTCCCAATAGAGCTTTATTGAAAAGGTGCAAACCTTTACAATTATAATACGGTTCCAGTAAAGAGTATTAATAACAAGTAAAGTATGGTTTGACAATTATGATATAACATTTATATCTAGGATCAATGGAGAATAGCATACGGTAATAACATGTTCTAGCATTGTATGAGAATATAATGTATAACAGTATAGGGAAGGGAAACGTTTGGGTATTTTGATTGGGATTATAGGATTAGGGTTGTGGACTTTCAACGGTTAATTGAGTGGTCTCGGAAACCTTTGTTCAATGTGGGGGATATGGGGTTCTATTTCAATAGTTTGTTATAATCTTAAGATAGTTTAAAAAGGGACCATTTATACCAGAGATTGTTAAAGGGTTGTGTGTTTTCTTTCTTTATTGCTATGGTTTCTTCCATGTCATGGATCCTGTTAATTTTGAGGATCCAGTCTTTGAGTGTGGGAGTGTGTGTAGACCTCCAGTGGAGTGGTATCAGTGTTTTGGCCGCGTTTAGCATATGTCTTACAAGCGTTCTTTTATATTCCCGATATGATAAATTGCTTATGTGTAGAAGGCAAAGGGCCGCATCTAATTGTATTTTTGTGTCAGTTATTTTTACTGTCCATTTTCTGACTTTGTTCCAATATTTTTGAATCTCATCACATGACCACCAGATATGATAGAATGTGCCTACCTCTTTATGGCATCTCCAGCATGTATCTGATTCTGCAGGTATCCATTTCTTTAGTTTTACAGGTGTGATATACCATTGGTTGCGTATTTTGAAGGATGTTTCCTGCATACGGGTGCTAAGAGAGCATTTATGGGTAAAGACACACACCTTTTTCCATTGTTCGTCTGAGATTGTGATTTTTAGATCTGTTTCCCATACAGTTTTGAGTTTATCACTGAAATCTGGGCTGGGCTGAGAGATACATTTGTAAGCCATAGAGGTGGCACCTTTTATTGGTTTGTGATCATAACAGATCTTTTCAAGTTTGGTGAGTGGTCTCGCCATGAGATTCTTGTTTTTATTGTTTTGGACAAAATCATGAAGCTGAATGTATGTCCAAAGGTTTAGTGAGTGTCCTTCAATTTTTTGTTGTAGTTGGGAAAAGGTCAGGATTTTGTTATTGCTTATGCAGTCAGTAGTCAGTAAGGGGGTACCATGACTTGTTTTCAGTGTGTTAATTTTTTCTGAGCCAGGTGGGAATTCTGGGTTGCCCGCGATGGCAGTAAGCGGGCTCGTCGTAGAGGACAGTTGAAAAGTTTCTATGATTTTGTTGATGATTTTTAGTGTTGTATTGATCAGTGGGTGGGTTTTTATTTTGAGAGGGTAGAATTTAGAGGAGGTCCAGGGAAGGAATTTTGTGTGTATCTGAGGGTCGATGTTTTCTAGACTCACCCATTCTTTGTTACTTGCGTGGCAATGCCAGTCTATTAATCTGGTAATGTGTGTTGCAAAAAAGTATTTTTTGAAATCTGGGATTCCCAATCCACCTTTTTCTTTGGGATGGGTGAGTCTATTCAACTGTATTCGTGGTTTTTTATGCACCCAAATAAATTTTCTTTTGGTTGTATTCAGTCTTCTAAAGAACTCTTGGGGGATGTCGATTGGGAGAGCATGGAATAGATATAAAAGTCTGGGCAAGACGGTCATTTTCAATATCGATGCTCTGCCAAACCATGAAAATTGTTTGGTATTCCAGTTTTTGAGGTCTAATTCTATTCTTTTAAGTAAAGGTAGAAAGTTTTTGATACTTTTATCTCCAAATTAATAATAAATATTTTTTTTGAGGAAAAGTGCTCTTTTGGTCCCCTTGTCTAGGAAGGCTTGGAGTTCTTTCCTTGTGTTGATTAACTCCTGTTCTGTTGCTATGGATAGTGATTGTTTGTGTGATCTTTCAAGTTGGTCTATATTTAGTAAAAGATTAGGAATTAATTACTTTTTCTTTTTTCTTTTTGCTTCCCCATTTAATAAATTCTCCCCTTATTACACATTTGTGGGCCTCCCAAATTAATATGGGTTGAGTGTCTTGGTTTGAGTTGGTTTGGAAGTAATTGATGAGTTTAGTTTTTATTTGTGTTACGATATTTGGGTTAGTCAGCAGGGAGGGGTTTAAACGCCAATTGAAGGTTTTGGGTTTTTGAGATTTTGTGTTGAGGTGGATTGATATTGGTGCGTGGTCTGAAAGAACTATATTGCCTATTTTAGCTTTTTGTAGATAAGGAATGTCTCTTTGTGAGATGAAGAGAAAATCGATTCTTGTGTATCGCTTATGGGGGTGTGAAAAGAAGGTGAAATCTTTTTCAGTTGGGTTTAATAGCCTCCACGAGTCTATAAGTGACGCCGATTGTAGGAGAGTTTTAATAATTTTGAGATTACGGTATGAAATGCAGGATTTGCCTGAGGAAGTATCCTGTAGGGGATTAAGGGGGACATTGAAATCCCCCCCAAGAATAATTCTTCCATTAGCAAAACTTTTTAGTTCGTCAATCATTTTTCTGCAAAAGGAAATGTGTGTTTTGTTAGGGAAATAAACATTCGCCAATGTTGTGGGGGTACCTGACATGGAGCCTTTTAGGAAAATATATCTACCTTCTGGGTCAATGAGAGAGTGTTCCGTCTGGAACGTGGAGTCTTTACTGAGTAGTATTGAGACTCCTTTTGCTTTAGCTATGGGGTTAGTAGCGTGAAAGGCTATGTTGAAGTAATTATTGGTCAATTTTGGTATATTTGTTCCTTTGAAGTGGTTTTCTTGTAGGAAAATTATTTGGGGATGTATCTTCTGGAGTTCTCTTAATATTTTATGTCTTTTTTCTGGTGTTCCGAGACCATTGACATTATGTGAAACAATAGTGGGATTTTTCACTAGGTTGGAGTATGCCATGTTCTGGGGAGGGGTAGGGAGGGTGGGGTCGAATGTGAAAGAAAGAATGTGGGTTGAGAGGGGGGAAAGGGTTCTCTGTCAATCAGTAACTCTGTTGCTGGTTAATAGCACTCAGTGTTATGATATTTTGTGGAAAGTTAAATTTATAAAATATTTGAAGTATGTCTTAGAAATTGTTTCCTGTTGGGGGTGAGTGGGTGATTTTCCCGGCGGGGAAAGGTGAGAGTATAAATGTTTAGTGTGAGCCGATAAGGTGATACTTTTGTTGGGTTATGTTAGGTGAGATTTGAGTGCACCCATTGCAATTCTTTCTAAGTAAAGCGTTAGACTTAGTTTTAGTAGGGGGACTAGGATGATGTTAAGTTTCGTGGATCTATAGGAGTATTATAGTCATGCATGTTTTCTGACTGAGGGCTGCCCCACCCAAAGGGAGCGAGCTAGCCCTCAACCAGTTTCTTATGAGAGTCTTAAAACAAATAAACATTATTAACATTGTAAACAGGTAACATAAGGAGAACAGAGTAAACAGTATAGTACCAGTGAAGGTGCCTCGACCCCTTCTTTAACTATTCTCATTCAATTCTTCCTTTCCCCTCTTTGTTCTTCTCCTCTCCTCCCCCTTCCTCTCCTTTTTCCTTTCTTCCCTCTCTTTTTTCCTTCTTCCTATTCCCTTTTTTATCATCTTTCTTCCTTCTTTTTTGGATTTTAGTTGGGGTTGCACTTGGCAAGAGGGTGTTAATGATGTGAAACCTAAAAATGGTTACTATGGTTGAAATAATACATTTTTAGTCTGAGGGAATACATTTGTTGTGGGAGAGGCTCCTTCACTGGTGTATTACACAAGCTATTATCTATTAAATTCAAAACCTGTGGTTCATGTTATGTTAGACCTGAGGTCCGACCACCTTCGAGGATTGTGTGGATTGTCCATTTGATAACAGTCAGTGGTCTCTACTTCCTGGGGTCTTGGCTTCCGTAGTTTTTCTTTGTGGAAGGAGAGAGTTCCTTGTTGTCTGCTACGATTGAGCAGGGTAAAGGTCTGTGGAGAGAGGAGGAAGGAAAAAACAAAAAAAAAAGGATCTGCACAGTAGGAGGAAAATACGGATCTGGACTAAAGATTTATGTGTGAATCCTAATTCTATCTTATTAGTTAGGACCATTCAGTCTTTCCGCCTCTTTCTCCTCTCTTAAAAGTCAGATATTCTTAGTGAGGTGTTATTCTGTCTTTTCGAGTGTTCATTTTAGTTGGGTATGGGAATTTGCTGTGGTGGTCTTTTTGCGGGGTCCTCAGGTTAACATTTGTATTCTGTCAGCAGTTTAGTATCTGTTGTCTCTGGTTCTCTGTGATTTGGGAGCAGGTGTACCAACGTTTTGGCCTTCTTTGTATTTTTGTTTTTTGTTACTAGTAGGGTGATTTCAGAGGTGAATTTCCTGGTGAATGTGTTGACTGTTGTGTTTGGGGTGGGAGACGGAATTCTTGATACCATTCAGGTAAGTCGATTGTGTCATATTGTATAGCTTCACAGAAAAAGGGGATGTCATCAGTGGTGCGGAGAAGAATCTGTTTCTCTTCTATTGTGATCTGTAGGGCAAATGGGAATTTCCATTTGTATGGGATTTCTTTCTCTTTTAGTACTTCCAATAGTGGTTTTATTGCTCTACGTTTTTTTAATGTGATGGGTGAAAGATCTTGGTATAACTGAATTGTTGCACCATTAAAGAGGATTTGGTAATTTTGTCTGGCTTTCAGTAAAATACTTATTTTTAATGGAAAGTTGTTTAGACAACATACAATGTCTCTGGGGGGGCTTAGTCTGGGCCTTTGGGTCGTAGGGCCCTGTGTGCTCTTTCAAATTCGATGGTAGAGTCAATAGGCCTCTCCAAGACATTATTGAAAATGGAAGTGAGGACAGGTTTAATTTCTTCTGAATTTATTGATTCGGGGATGCCTCTTATACTGATGTTTTTCCTCCTCCCCCTGTTGTCCAAATCCTCCATTTGTCTGTTCATGTTAATCAGGTGTAAGGAATGTGTGGAAGTGATTTGTTCCAGTCTTTTGATATTTTTGTCTCTTTGTTTCCCAGATTTTTTGTTGGTTGCCAGCTGTTCAGATAAGACTAGGATGTCTGCTTTAAGGTCTGTGATAGCAGAAGAGAATGATTTTTTAATATCAGCTGCTATTTTTGTCATATCCCTGAATGTTAGGGGTTGGTCCTGGTTGGTTATGTTTCGAGGGGTGGTGTCTGAGGCTGCTAACGATTCTTTGTCAAAATCTTCCTCATCTGTGTAATCTTGTGGAGGGTTTTTAGAACCTGGCATGCTTTTGCTTCTTTGTGGGTGGTTTTTGAATATATCTGCAATATCAGGGCCTGAAGAGCCTGCCAGGGAACGTTGGTATCTGGTTTGTGATCCTGGTTGTGTGATTGCTTTTTGGGATTTTCCCATTTTATTTGGTAGTCCCAACTTTGGCGTTATGGTTGTGTGGCTCCCTCGTATTAGGTTTAGGGAGGTGTCATCTTCTTTGTAAATTTAGATGAAATGTTATAAAGCCCTTTAGTAAGTTTGATCTATATATCCAGCTCTAGATGGTGATAGTGTCAGTATACTGCAGGGTTATTTTAAAAGTTAATGTTTAGGTCTATGCTGATATTCGAGTAGTATCCTGGAGAGTCAATAGGAACTGGGGTTGGGAGAGATCTCTTTAGTGTGGTTTGGTTTTGCTTTAAGGCTCCTTTAATTTTTGTGGTGGTTATTAGGAGTCCTGTATCCGGAATGGAGCTACCTTATGCTGGGTGTGATGTTAAGTAAGAGTCCTTAGGTAACTTTAGGGACCCAATGTTGTTAGGAGGTCTTAGGCGCTCATTTTAGGCCTTATGTGACTGCCTAATTTAGTCCGCGGCTTTGGGCCTGTTCCGTTTCTCCTTTTAATGGTGAGGAGGTGTTTTAGTCTGATTACTCCCAAAGGGGTCCAGGTTATCAGTAACGGTTGGGGGGTGTTTTGGGGGGCTCCTCCAGATTGGTAGGGTAGCGGTAGTAAGTTGTTTGGACCTCCCAGGCCGCATCCAGGTCCCGCTGCGCCGAAGCCGCCCGACCCTCCCTAATTATTAGTGTGATGTCCAGGGATACTAGTGCAGGTCAGGACAGGTGGTGTGTGTTTCACCAATTATTTGGTTTCCCGGGCGTTCCGGTCCCAAAATTTAGTCCGGGCCTTTACCGCGGCCTAGTTGGTGTTGAGCCTGCGGCCTCGATTTTGGCGTCCCGGCCTATGCCGTGTCTCGTGCCTTCATCACCTCGGCTCAATTTTGGGCTTAACCACTTCAGCCCCGGAAGGATTTGCCCCCTTCCTGACCAGAGCCCTTTTTGCGATTTGGCACTGTGTCGCTTTAACTGACAATTGCGCGGTTGTGCGACGTTGCACCCAAACGAAATTTGCGTCCTTTTTTTCCCACAAATAGAGCTTTCTTTTGGTGGTATTTGATCACCGCTGTGTCATTTCTGATCGCCGCTATAAACAAAAGAAGAGCGACAATTTTGCAAAAAAAGCCAAATTTCTTACTTTTTGCTAAAATACAAATTAAAAAAAATATATAAAAAAACATTTTTTTTCATCGGTTTTGGCCAATTTATATTCTTCCTCATATTTGTGATAAAAAAAAATTGCAATCGGCGTTTATTTATTGGTTTGCGCAAAAGTTGCTGCATTTACGGATGGTAAGAATTCATTTCTGGGTTTTTATTTATTTATTTATTTATTTTTTACTAGTAATGGCGGTGATCTGCGATTTTTAGTGGTACTGCGATATTGCAACAGACATGTCGGAACATTTTGACACTTTTTTGGGACCATTGGCATTTATACAGCGATCAGTGCTATAAAAATGCACTGATTACTGTGTAAATGCCATTGGCAGTGAAAGGGTTAACCTGCAGGGGGCGCTCTAAGGGTTAACTATGTTCCCTGGGCGTGTTCTAACTGTCTTACTGTTTGACTGGCAGGGGGAGGGGAGTGATCACAGCTTCCATGTAGAGGAAGGCTGTGATCACTCCCTTCCCCCTCTAACAGAACGGAGGTTCTTTCACTCCGGGGGGGCATCGCGGGTAGCCGGCGGAGATCGAGTCCGCTGCACCTGCTCCCTGGCCCTCCCCGGACACAGTGCGTGATCTGGCAGCCGCTGTCAGATGACGGCGGTTTGCGCAGGAGAGCCACCTTGTCACCGTCAACCTGCGGTTGACGGTCGGCAAGTGGTTAAAATGGAGGTAGAGGTGAGGGGTGTTAGATGATGTGGTTTTAAAACCTCAACTGCCTCTAGTTTGGTAGGATTGCTCTGGTTTGGTATCGGTCTCTCCGGAGCTCTCTCAGAGTACGTCCGCTGCCGTGAGCTGCAGGCCACGCCCCCTCGATGAATCTTGATCTTCTTCTTAACGCTAACACCAGTCCATTCACAAAAAACATTCAGTCCATCAAAATTTTAGTCCAAAAAATAAAGTAAAAGAGAACGAACAAAAGAAAACCATGCGTAGACTCTATTTTTCTGGAGGTATGACTCAGAGGGAAGGCATGAAGTGGGGGGTTGTGGAGATCGCCGGTCGGTCTGCAATCCTCTGCATATGGTACATGGGCTGGATTTCAGGGCCTCTTGCCTCGGCAAGGAAGATGTGGTCATCTGCTCAGGCTTTGGTGACTCGATCGATCAGGCAGCAGGTACATCTCATCATGGCATATAGAAGGAATAAAAGTACAAACAACATGAGTATATATACCCCTACTTCCTTCAACCATGATCTGATGGAAAATAACAAAAAAAATCCCCAAAGTTTCCCAGACCCTAAGGATTCCAACCTTCTCTAGCTATAGCTCTGGCTCTCCCTTGCAGGGATCTAACCTTTTCCATATGGGCCTGGGCCTTGTCACTAGTGCCTGCTATCCAGGCACAACAGTCTTCTATGAACTCACAGAAACCCCCCTTTCGACGCTAAAAGATGATCAAGTGCAATCTTTTCCTGTAATAGAAGAGTCTTCATCTGTCACTGTTCCTGTGTGATTTCCCTTACAGTTTCAACGTTTTCATTCAACATCCCATCCACAATGGATGAAAAATTGTTCAATCATTTCCCAAGTTCAATCCCCCCCTGTCCAAACAGGAAACCATGCCCAGACTTGGTTGGAGTTGGTTAACAATTCCCTTCTAGCTCTCCCTGCCATTCTTACCTTCTCTCGCACCATCAGATCCTCATGATCAGCCGCGACGTAAGATGCTGGGATGAGTTTCACCAGGACGCATGAACCTCTTGCATTAGGGGGAATTACCTTATAGGCTGCAGAACTGCACAATAAGTAGTAGGGGACAGTCAGAGTCACACAGGGGGAATCACTCATTACTAAAAAGGCCGGGGGTTTCGTTGGTAAGATTGACTGTTATACCTTCCTTAGAGGTGGTGGATCCTACAAATCTATCCCTCTTACCAAAACGAAAGTTAAAGCACACTTGTGGGCTGCCTAGTTGTACCGATACCCATACTGGTTTTGTGAGGGAGGGGCAAGAACCAGAGCTAATGTTGAAACTATAACTAATTTTACCCTCTAGAAATAGACAAGTGTCTTCTCGTGGTCTTTGCTAGTTTTTCAAATTTCCTCATGCCAATATGAACATCATATATAGCATGTACTGCTGCCATTGCCGGGGTATTAAGGCTCGGTGGGGGTTTAGAGCATACCCAGCAGTGGGTCTTGTTCGCCATTTTAGCTAGTTGGAGGTGCATTTTAAACAACAGGTTGGGGTGTTTTTCATTGTTACCCCTGCTAAAGTGCATTGAAACTATGTTTTCCATCATTACCCCTGCTAAAATACACTAAACTAAGAATATTTAAAAAAAAATACTCCTCATTCTTTGCTGTGGTTGAGCAGCTTCTTGCAGTGGCTGGCGTGGATCCAGTTGTCTCGTCCCTCAAGCTTGAGGAAGGTTGGCGTCCTCAGCTGAACCTGGTATGGCCCAAGGTATCTTGGTTCTAGTCCGGTCCTCTGATGTTGCTTTACAATGACCCAGTCACCTGGTTGGATAGAATGTAAACCGGTCTTGTGTCAGGGTCCAGGAGGGACTCATGACAAATTGTCCAGTACAACTCTTATCCTGACTCACCAGAACCACACACTACGAGGCCAGACCCAAACACTCTCAACTTGTATGCAACCAGGCAGGCCCTCGTACTACATATCTGAGGGCAAGTCTAAAAGAAAACAACAAAAATTGCATAATGTGCATCCAGCTCAAGGAACTACTGCTACCAGGCACAAATGGCCAATAGACAAAGGAATAATCCCTTGCAGCACTAAGGCACAAGGATCACTGAACAGTAGGGGGTACAATTCAAGCCGACAGGTGTGCATTGAAACACACAGATATTAGTGACAGATACACCAAAAACACATTAGACAACTAGTAACAAATATCCATGTAAAAACAGACAAACAAGAAACTCTAGGAGCAGACAGAGTTGCACGGTGATACTGGGCAGGAAGCAGGCTTGAAATACACTTGGAGACACACAGATAGCTTACTAGAGACATTAACATATCTTAGCCTGAGGCGATGAGCTAGATTTGAAAAGGGATGGCTGGGTGTGTAACTAATTGAATTACCCGTGGGGGTTAACTAGTCTTAAACACAACACTTGTGGGCTAGTTCCACTTTGACCAAAATAGGAATATTACAACGTGTACATTTCTCAAAACCAACATCAAAACTCTCTAACTCTTAGTTTCAAATTCCTACAAAAATACGCCTTTACTGGACAGCACAAACATATTATTACATACAAACAATGAGAATAAGACAAACCTTTAGATACAAATGCAAGGGAGATATTTCATAGTTACCATGCTACTTAAAAAAAACCCAAAAAAACAAAACAAAGACAAAAGCCAGATGGAGCAAAGACAAAAATAGTTACCCAGCAAAGTTCTTTCCAGTGGGCTAAAATGATACATACTACAAAAGAATTTGGAATGTATTTCCACCTGAGCATTAGCTCAATGCTAATTCATACCAATGCATTTTAACCAGAAAATCATGTACCACACATCCAACCCTTCCTCGGCTTCTTACTGGATCACTAGGTTTGGCTACCCCCCCCCCCCCCCGCCCTTGGCCAGGTATACGTAATGCGTTTCTTCCAGACTGAAACTGCCCTCTTCATAACCTGCTGGTTCACCATAATAGACTTCTGAAGCCACAACTGAGCTATATCTAAAGCCTTTATAACCTGGAATCTGGTTCTAAACTCAGTGATGGGCTTCTCCCACCTCCAGGCATCAAAAGTACTTTCCACAGGCTGTACCCTCTGACCATCTATGCCAATATTTAAGAGGTCTCATGGACCGAGCCCCAAACCCAGATTTCATGTACTATGCAGCTGTCTGACTTGTGGGTAGCCTCATTAATTTCCTCCCAAGCTATATGGCACATTTACCCATGACGATTCAAATCACTTATGATGTGTCCCTGCGTCCAGGGCATTCTTGCACTAACTTTCAGAGCAGGACTGCCTAGTGACTATTTTACAGTACAGGCACCCTGCGTTTCTGACTATTTTACACAGCCTCCCGGTATGCTAGAATCTACTCCTCACGTTTTATATGCTGTACAACTGTACTCCAGCAGCCCTATAAACATGTTTGTCAGATAAATTACAAACCACAATGAAATCCTCTGCTATTCAAATTGAAAAATGTGGCTTCTTTCTATCTGTACCTAGATGTTTCGACAACAATGGGGGATACCTCCTACTGTCTACTCACAGAAATTTGACTGTCTCTACCCAAAACTGAATTACAGTATAAAAACGCAGCGACTCCCCTGAACAACTGAAATTAAATGTAAAAACCAAAACGCTTCTACTTGACATGAAATTCAGTACAAAAACAGACTATTTTCACTCGAGATTGAAATATTACACAAAAACACCTCAACTAAAGCCAAATACTGTAATTCCTGCAAAAAGATGACATAATTTCACAAAATGCTGAAAATAATTTCACTCAGAACCAAAATTCAGCAGAAACGAAATGGTAGTTGTAACAATTGAAATTCAGTCTACAACATAATGACCGATTAAATTCAGTCTACAACAAAATGGCCAATGAAATTCAATCTACAACAAAATGGCCGATGAAATTTGGTCTACAACAAAATGGTGGTACTACCAACTGAAATTCAGTCACCAATCCTGCCAAAACCAGCACAAACCAAGATTTCTTCATTAGAAAACCAAAATTTCTCCCCACAAAAACTGACTACACAATTGAGACACCAAATGAACACTTAAACGTATACAGCCAAAGTTATATAAAACACACAATAACACGACTTAAACATACACTCCTGTTCCCAAAATCAAATCTTACACTGGGTATATGGATCCACAGGACAATCAGCAATCCTGGCTGCATGCTTTATCTTTTAGCTTCCACCATACTATTGTATCCCAGAGACCACACACAGGATGTAGTCACAGGGTGTAGCCCTCTTAACCACTAAACAGGTCCTTTTGTGAGTAATAAATGGTTGCACTTCCCCCCACAGCTGCATGGTTAATTGAATATGCGGCAGCCATTTTAAAACACAATGTCAAAGCTTACTAAACCACCTGCGGGTGAGCTTCTCTTAGGGGCCTAGCTTTCCTTGATTTCCTTTTCCCCCATATACATCACAAACATATCACACAACATACAGTTACCCATACCAAACACTCCAGGTTGTATTGACTAGGACCTATAGAGAACTTCAATATAGGCTGCCTTCCCAATCAATAGACCTACCCACAATGACAAAACTATAGCACAAAACACAAAAACATTCCATTATGCCAAAAGAGGAAAAACAAAAAAAAACTGTTCTTTTGCAAAGCAGAATTTACCTGACACAGCGGACAGAGAAAACAAAATCTGGGTCTCAGGTCAACAAAAAAATTAAAAAACTGAAATAAAATTGTTTTTTACTAACAGCCAGCGTGTTTGTTGTCCTGGACCCTGGATCCGCTTCCTGCCTCTCGGTCCACTGTGAAGAAAATTCTTGTTGGCTCCCATAAACCTGGCTCGCCATCTGTGGTAAAAATTAAATCACGCTGTGCACATTTAATTTCACTTGTGCTAATAAGCGCACTTTTCATCTCTTTTGGATAATGCATTTAGAGTGAACTCGTGCTTACCAAGTAAGACAGACACCAGGGCTGGACTGGGACAAAAATTTGGCCCTGGACTTCATCCAGACCGGCCCAGGGCACATCAGGGTACAGTGCACATCAGGGCAAAGGGCACGGGACACATCAGAGAACAGCACATCAGGGTACAGAGCACAGCGCACTTCGGGGTACAGCGCACATCAGGGCACAGCACACATCACATCAGGGTACAGCACATCAGATTACAGGGCACAGCACATCAGGGTACATGGAGCACATCAGGGCCCATCAGGGCACATGGAGCACATCAGGCACATTAGGGCACATCAGGCACATTAGGGCACATGGGGGCACACCAGGACACATCAGGGCACATGGGGGCACACCAGGACACATTAGGGCATGTCAGGGCACATCAGAGTATATTAGGGCACATCAGGGTACATTAGGGCACGTCAGGGAACATCAGGGAACATTAGGGCACATGGAGCACATCAGGCACATCAGGGCACATGGGGTACATCAGGGCACATGGGGGCACATCAGGGCACATGGTTGTACATCAGGGCACATGGGGGCACATCAGGGCACATGGGGGCACATCAGGGCACATGGGGGTACATGAGGGCACA